>PVJH01039209.1:0-16578 GCA_004026705.1 Nesogale talazaci
CCCCCACCTCTTGTGCCGGCTTATCCAGCAGTGCCCTTTGCAGCCCATCAGCGATCAGATAGCGGTGCAGGGAGCGATGAGGAGCAGGAGGGTGGGAGGGGGACGCGGGGCGGGCCATCCATCAGCGCAGCCCTGGCAGCTCTTTACACAGTTGATTAACTCGGGCCGCAGAGGCCGAGGGGGGCGGAGCGGG
Organism: Nesogale talazaci; assembly: GCA_004026705.1. Classification (NCBI taxonomy): domain Eukaryota; kingdom Metazoa; phylum Chordata; class Mammalia; order Afrosoricida; family Tenrecidae; genus Nesogale; species Nesogale talazaci. The sequence continues at coordinate 194 of PVJH01039209.1, forward strand.
AGAGCAGCCGCCAGACCCGTCCGTCGGGCCGGGCCGGGCCGGGCCGGGCGGGGCGGGGCCGTGGGCGGCGGCGCCGGCGGCGGCCGGTCTGCAGGGGGCGCTGCGGCCTCACGCGAACCGCGCCGAGGCAGACGCGGCGGCCCGAGCACCCCGGCTCCTGGCGACAGGCTCTCCCCACTGCGGACAACGGTACGTGGACTCTTCACCCGCCCTGGCCGCCGCCCCGTGAGCTCTGCGGGCCCGAGCGCCCGGGCCGACCGGCCACTACGCGCGTTCGCCCCCACGGAGGGGCCCGAGGCCGGCGCCGGGAGCGGAAGGGTGGGTCCCGGGTCCCCTGGGCCCGCGCCTCCCTTCTGTGGCCCCGTCGCTAGCCTTCGTCCACTTCCCGCGCTGGGAGGCCTGGTGGCGGCGCAGCGGCCAAGCGCCCTCTCGCCTGGCAGAGTTGCCGTCGCAGAACCCCCCGGGGGCCCGTCCTACTCGGTCCTGTCGGGTCGCGCCGGACCCCACGGCCGGGCCTTGGGTTTGGAGCTGCGCGCCGGGCCCCGCCCCTCTCCCAGGAGCGCCGCGTGGGAAAGTCAGAGCTGAGCGTCCCGCACTGAGAACCCAGAGGGAGGGCAGGGCACCGCTCGAGGCTGCCTTTGGCCCTCCCCCTCCTGCACCAGAACTGCCAAGCCCTCCTGAAAGCTGCCAGGGCCATGGCCGCGCCCCGCCGCCTCGACCAGGCTTGCAGCTGCACTGGCTTGTTCCCTGACCGGCTTGTCTCTTCCTAGTGACCTTTCTCTAAGGGAACGTTCAGTTATCTACAGGTTGGGCTTTGGGTCTCCACTCTGCACGCCCCCTCACTAGCTAGCAATGATAGGAGTTTTTGTCCTGGGTCTTTGATGTGTGGTACCTGACCCCATGGACATGGGACTTTGTTGCTTCTCCTCTAAAGGGCTGCTTGTTTATCTTCAAGCCTTTAAGACCCCCAGACTGTATATTTTTTGATAGCCGGGCACCATCCGTTTCCTTCACCACACTTGCTTACGCACCCGTCTGTCTTTGGTGAGAAGGTGAGCATCACGCAGAATGCCAGGTTATAATAGAACAAAGAAATACATGCACATAGACCTATTTTCCTATTGTTATATTTATTTATATATGTACATGGCTGAACTGAGACCTCTGTAAATGTCCTTTGCCTCCTAGTTCTTTCCTCTGTTTCCTCTTGCCTTCCTCTTGACCCACTGTCACGTCCAGCCTCCATTCAGGTTTCATCCTTGGTTGCATTGCCCTTCATCAAGTCCTACCAGGCATCCTGTGCCCCCTCAGCATCGATTTTAGATCACTTGTTCCCTCGTCCCTGGGTTTATTGACATCTACTGCCTACCTAGCCATTGTCACTCCCCCCTTCTGTTTCCCCCAACCATAGGTCACATTTTCTCCTCCAGGTTATTTACCCCGCCTATCTTATCTAGATAGACATGCAAAAACAATAATACGCACAAAATAAGACAGAGTCAAACAAAGCAATAAAGGAAAACAAAACAACAATAAAAACAAATCAATAACAACAAAAAAAAGAAATGCCTATAAATAGTTCAAGGCCTGTTTGTGGACCTTTAGGAGTGCTTTCTGGTAGAGTCTGATAGGATGCCATGCCTAGCCCCGCGGTCTATTTTTGGCATTCCCCAGGGACTTCATAGCCTTGCTCTCCTTGCTGCTCTTGCACACCCTGAATATTTTGTCTCGGCAAGCCTCGGAGTGGTGGGGTTAGATCGGGCACAATTCCTGCATTGTGCCTTCGGTGGTGTCCCTTATAGTGCTATGGGTCATTGAGGGACGTGGTGTCTCATGGCGGGGCTGGCCCTACGGTCAGTCCTCTCTGTGCACTGGCTGCCCTGAGCAGGAATACCATCCTCGGGGCTTGGTTGACCAGGCTGTGTTCCACTCTCTCTCCTTCCCTCTTCCTTTGCTCCTAGTTGCTCTGGTCAGACATGCCCTGAGTTGTCGCTTCAGTGCTGTCCTCTGAAGTACATTCTTCCTGGGGAGGAGGTTAGTCTTCATTCTTCCAATACTCCCTGGGCTAGAAGAGGGATGGGCTGGGTCGGAGGGCACCCAGTGTCCCCCTTCTGAGTTTTCCTCTCATTTGACGCTGTGTCCATGGCACCTCATTCCAGGGTTTACTGCCCAGTTTTCCCTCTCACCCTGAGAAGGAAATCCTATGTGTCTCTTCCCTTTGCCTCAACCAAGATGGGCTGTAATTCATTCTTTTTTTTGGGGGGGGGCATCACTGCCCTCTGGTGGGAGTAGGAGGCCCAGCCTTGCTCTTGGAGAGGTGCTGCTGGATTTGAACCTCCAACCCAGTGGGCCGCAGTCCCGCACACAACCACTACGCCACCAGTGCTCAGCCCGATGGGCTGTAATTCTAAAAGGCCTGCAGCCAAAAGCTAAGGGAGAAATGAAATGAAATGAAACCAAATCCTGAAAATACAAAAGTCAGTGGAACTGACCAAAAAAAGCAGGTTGCAGGCTCTGCAACTGCAAACTTGCTGATTCCTGACGGGAAAGTCTCCCCAGAGAGGGCTTCCCCACGGACTCCCCTTCTCCCCACCTCCCGATAGTACGAGCAGTCAGTTGGGTCAGAACTGAGTCTTCTGAGAGGCACTGTGGGAGGGGATGAGGTTGCCCACAGGCCACATGCTCAGGGAGGTTTTTCTTCCTAGTCCTTGGCACAACCATGTGCTCACTAACAACTGCTGGTGAATAACTGCATGGACAGAAATGGGACCATAGCCCGTCCCTGGCCGGAGGGTCAGTGCAAAGCCCAGGAAGCACCATCTTAACCCCCTGATTCCCAGGTCACTTTTGCATTGGTGTCTTCTTTGGGATAAATTTGCAGAAGCATTTATTGGTAATGCCTCCCGGAGGCACTGACTTACACTCCTAAAATTAGAAGCTGTCAAAAATAAAGTGGGGGGGGGGGCTGAGCCCCGGTGGTGTAGTGGTTGTGCGTGGGACTGTGGCCCACTGGGATGGAGGTTCAATTCCAGCTCACAGGAGCAAAGGCTGGCCTCCTACTCCCACCACCAGAGCAGTGATGCCCAAAAAACAAACAAACAAACAAACAAAAAAGAACAAAAAATAAAAAAGTGGGATGGGGCTGAGTGTGGGACTGCAACCTGCAGGCTTGGCGGTTCAAATCTGGCGGTGGCTCTCAGGAGCAGCACTGGGTAGCCCCCATGACTGCCATAGGGCAGTGATGCCCCAAGGCAAAACAAAACAAAAACAAAAAACCTCACAAAAAACAAAAAAATAAAGTGGTATGAAAAATGTATTGAAAATGATGGCGGCAGCGGGCTGAGCCCCGGTGGTGTAATGGTTGTGCGCGGGACTGGGGCCCACTGGGACGGAGGTTCAATTCCAGCAATGGGGCTGGGCCTCCTACTCCCATCACCGGAGAGCAGTGGTGCCCCCCCCCAAAAAAAAAAAAAAGAAAAAGATGATGGCAGCAATTGTACAGTTATGCTTCATCTAATGGAACTATGGGTTGTAATAATTACTGTAAGAGCTCTCAAGAAAATGTTTGTTTTTTTGGCATCACTGCCCTCAGGTGGTGGGAGTAAGAGGCCCAGCCTTTGCTCCATGAGCTGGAATCGAACCTCCATCCCATTGGGCCGCAGTCCCGTGCACAACCACTACGCCACCGGGGCTCAGCCAAGAAAATGTTTTAAAAGAATTTCTTAGATAGTATTTACATATTTAAATTTATACCCCAACCAATAATGCAGAGGTTCTCAAACTTATTTGACTCAGTCACATTTCAGAAAAAAAATCACTCAGCATCCCCCTAGCATTTATATTATCATCCATAATCCAAGACAAAGTGTAGGTATCTGCTTTTATATCTTCCTTGTATTGGCCACTTGGAAAAACACTGCAGCGGTGCAAAAGATGGTGAGGTGAAATTAAAGATTTTTTTTTTCAATGTCTGTACGCTCAAATTTATCTAATATGCAATCAAGACACACTGATAACTCCTGGTAGTAAGTGGAAGAATATGGCATCAGGATTGGAGGAAGATTTATTGACCTGTGATATGCAGATAGCACAACCTTGCGTGCTACACGTGAGGAGAACTTGAAGTACTTGCTGATGAAAAATTAAATATGGCAGCCTTCCATATGGGTTGCAACTATCTAGACAGGAAACCAATGTCCTTGTGCCTCGATCTGTGGACCACATGAGGAGAAAAGGAGAAAAGTTTAAAACTGTCAAAGATGCCATTTAGCGTGGACCCACAGCCAGTGCTCATGGCAGCAGCAGCCACGACGTCCAGCAGCGGCTTGCATTCTGCAAATCTGCTGCAGGAGACCTCTTTCAAGTGTTGAAGTGCAAGGAAGACTGAGGAGCAAGGGGCGCCCGGCCCAAGCCATCTATGTATATATTTCCCTCCAAACCTATTTTCCATCACCTCGCAGGCGTGTGAAAGTTGGGCAGTGAATAATGAAGACTGGAGAAGGAATACCTTTGAATTATGGTTTTGACCAAGAGTATTAAAAGTACCACGGACGAGGCTGAGCCCCGGTGACGTAATGGTTGTGTGCAGGACTGAGGTCCACTGGGTTGGTGGTTCAAATCCGGCAGCAGCTCTTTAGGAGCAAGGCTGGGCCTCCTCCTCCCACCAAAGGGCCTGCCTCTGCTTGTTCCGCGCCTCTTCCAGTTCTTCACCAGCCCTAGGCCATCTGGTGCCACTGGGCCACCACACAGCCTCAGGATGCCAAGTCCTCGCCCCAGACTTCCCTCTTTGGCCCTCTGCAAGCTCTGACGTGACAGGTCCCACTGCTTCTTCAAGTGAGCCTTTGAGGACGGCTCAGGAGCGCCCCGCTTGCGAGAAGCGGTGTGGAATCTTGTGACAGCGTTGTAGGGCATCCTAGGACTCAACCATGTTTCCCACCAGGGATTTCCAACCCGACCCTTTCCACCCGAACATCTGAGGGGCACCAACCTGGCCCTGATTGCAGCTTAGGCAGACTTTGACTGTCAGACAGAGGGGAGGGGGGAAACGACCTTGCGGTGACACTCGTCAACTAAATTAGGTGGTGGCGGGTTTGGAGATTATTTAAAAGGTTCATCCAAAAGTTAAAAAAAAAAAGGAATCTTGGCAAAATTTTTATTACAGTGCTTGGCACGTAACTTAAAAAGAAATAGACCCAAGGCTGAGCCCCGGTGGCGTAGTGGTTGTGCGCGGGACTGCGGCCCCCTGGGATGGAGGTTCGACTCCAGCTCCACGGAGCAAAAGCTGGGCCTCCTACTCCCACCACCTGAGGGCAGTGATGGCCCTCCCCACTCCAAAAAAATAGACCCAGATTCCTAAGTATCTCAGGAGGGAGAACAAACCCTTCCACCCTGAATGGAAGCCAGCTGGGATTCCCTAGTGCATCTCCACAGACAGGTGAGGGCCACCTCAGGCGCGTCAGTTAAGGGTGATTGTAATTTGCTGGTGGCTTCTTTTGTCTTGAATCCCAAATGCATTCAGATGCAATTTCTGGTTGTAAAGAGGTTTATTCAACTTCAGAGCTGTGTTATGATTAGAAAAGGCTCGGGGCAGGAACACCTCCCACTGCCGGCTGAGCGAGTAGAGCGTGTGTGCGCGGGTTTGGCAGCAAAGGCGGCGGCTGCTACTTGAGATCAAGGCTCAGCACTTCTGTGGGAATGTGTGTGTGACAGATTTCCAGTGCTCGACACTTTTACAGGAAGTCATAGCTTAAAAAGGGAAGCTGAGGTTCTGAGAGGTTTCTAGACGACACTATGTGGAACCTCCCCACCAGCCTTGCAGAAGCAGACTGGAGAGGGAGATCAACTTGTCAGGATCGCAGCTTGGAAAGACCAGGCCGGGCCAACAGACGTCTCCGCTGTCTAGTGTAGTACGTCGCCCTTGTACCCAGTCCCACTCCTCAGAGCCTGCGACGGCCAGTATTTCTATGGAGACCTAAGTTGAAGCCTGTGAGCAGGCCCTTTTAGCCTCCACCTTAGCACTCCCAAGCAAGGCTCCCCAGCCGGAGCCAAGTCTCCCTCCTCAGTGCTAGCATGTGAGGGCTTCCATTTGCCCTCATGCCATCCACCCACCCAGGACCACAATGAGGCTTCTGTGTCCGTCTTGTTTCTCAAAGTGGGTTCCAGGGCACCTCAAGGATTTGTTTTCGGTTTAGGTTTGTACAACTGGCCTTGCCGTTAGTTTTGGATGCCCTTAAGGCTGGGAATGACTTTCCGCTTTTTGTTTTAATACAAGGTCTAGCTATGTATTTAGGCAAGTCCCCACGCAACTCTGAGCCAGTTTCTCATCTATAAAATGTAAGTTACAAAAGGTGAACATCCCTGGGGCTGAGCCCCGGTGGCATAGTGGTTGTGTGCGGTACTGTGGTCCACAGGGTTGGTGGTTCAAATCCAGCAGCAGCTCTCTAGGAGCAAGGCTGGGCCTACCACTCCCACCAGGGGGCAGTGGTGCTCACATACACACAAAAGTAGAACGTTCCTGTTCCTGTTTTTGTTTTTTGGGTATCACTGCCCTCCGGCGGTGGGAGTAGGAGGCCCAGCCCCACGGCTGGAATTGAACCTCCGTCCCAGTGGGCCGCAGTCCCCGCACAACCACTACGCTACCGGGGCTCAGCCCTCGTGTTGTCTTTTTTTAAGAGTCCCTTTTCTATCCCTGTGTGCATGAAGTAGGCTTTTCCTATTCATCTTCACAGTGCTGTCGCCCAAAACTTCCTACCAGTGAGGCAGTCCTGATGCTTGGACAACAGGGCAGAAATCCCAGTCCCATCTCCCCAGGGACAGCCAACCTTGTCTTGCTCCTGGGGAGCAGCTGGTGGGTGTGGACGGCTGACGCCTGCAGCTCGCTGCACTCTCAGAGGGCTTTGCTCTGTGGCCAGAGGGCTCTTCATGAAAACGGTGTGGAGATTTCCATGATGCCATTTGGCTCATGGGATGGAAGAGTTCACCATGAACTTTCCACAAAAGCCCTCTGAGAAGTCTGAGTCTAATTTCATTTCCCCACAAATTCTTGGGGGCCCCCACCCCTTGTACACTACTATAACTACTATACCCCAGTGCCCCCAGCTTGCACACTGCTGGCATCAGACTCCCCCCTAGTTCCGTGAGGCTGGGAGGGGCTCGAGTGATGGCAGCTGGGGAACCCCAAGGCCACTCTTTGAGGCCCCCCAAATGAGTGAAGGAGAAGACTCTCCCCAGTCAGACCCCAGCTGCTGGCCTCCTTTAACCATGAGCCCTGGCCTGCCCCACAGTGGGGAAGAGACCCAGCTGCTTTGTCAGCAGCGCTGGCCGCTGGCCAGAGCCCGAGGCTGGCTCAGTTATCAGTGCTCCTGCTGCAGGCAGTGCACCCCGAGAACGATGTCCCTGCCCGGCGAGGCCGCTCTCTGACCCGGAACCTTAGTGCCGCCCGTGCTGAAGCCCGTGCTCCCGAGGAGGCAGCGAGAATGAGAGGCACTCGGCTGTTTATTAGGTCAATAGAAAAGGGACTGCAGCAGCGGTGATGGGGCGGGCCCGGCCCAGCCCCCGAGATCCAGCGCAGCGCCTCAAGCCTGGTCTGGGTCTTCACGTGTGCCCAGAGCTGACTGGAGCCTCGACTATGTGTGCTGCCCCCGTGGGGGGCACCAGGATTCCTTGCCCAGCAGCTGGGCCTGAGGAACGGAGGTGGAGGGAGGGGGGCCCTAGAAGCGGCCCAGCACGGTGGCCAACAAGGCCATGCGTATGTACATGCCGTTCTCGGCCTGGCGGAAGTAGGCTGCTCGGGGGTCTGAGTCCACCTCCACGCTGCGAGAGAAGGGGCAAGTGTGAGCACGCGGCCCGCACAGCCAGCCCCGGCCCACCCTCCCGGCCGGGCCCTCATCACCTGATCTCGTTGACGCGCGGCATGGGGTGCATGACCACCATCTTCTCCTTCGCCCGCGTCATGATGTGGGGGGTGAGGATGAACTGGCCAAAGCACTGCAGGGACAGGGAGGCCAGGCCGTGAGCCCCACAGTGCGATGCCAAGCGAGAGGCTGACCCGCCTCCCCGCCGCTGCCACTCACCGCGTCGTACTCCTGGGCCGAGCCGAAGCGCTCCTTCTGGATCCGAGTCATGTACAGCACATCCGTGTCGGGCAGCGCCGCCTCGATGCTGTCAAATTCCTCCTGCAGGGCGGGGCCGTCAGCCGGGCTCGGGCCCACCAACCCTTGCCCCCTCCCCACCCCCCCCCGCCCCCAGGCAGAGCTAGGGGTCTCACCTGCTTGGTGCCTCGGGAGGCCACAAAGGCCCGCACGTTGGGTGGCATGCGCAGACTGGGCGGTGCCACATAGCGCAGGCTGACCCGGTACTGGGTGAGCAGGCAGGCCAGGGAGTGCACGGTGCGCCCATGCTTCAGGTCCCCCACCATGGTGATCTAGGGGGGAACTCGCTCAGGAGAGGCCCCGGCCCCCAGCCTTCTCTCCCTCCCTCCCTCTCTCCTCACCCACGGCACACGGCTTCCCTGGCCGCCGCCCTCACCGTCATGCCGTTGACGGTCCCCAGCTCCTCTCGGATGGTGAAGATGTCCAGCAGGGCCTGGGTGGGATGCTCTCCAACCCCGTCGCCGGCGTTGATCACCGGCCTCCGGCAGTGCTTGGCCGCCAGCTGGAAGGGGTGACATCAGCTGAGTGGGGTTGCATTCCGGGACCTGCAGCCACAGGGGGCGGGCCTTCACGGGGAGAAGGGTCTGCCCAGGGGCCCGGCAGGCAGGTGGCCTCACCTCCACGGCGCCGGGCTGTGGGTGCCGGAGCACGACCACGTCAGCGTAGCAGCTCATGGTCTGCACTGAGTCCGCCAGGGACTCGCCCTTCTGGACAGACGACGTAGCCTCCGAGAAGCTGAGCACAGCGCCCCCGAGCCTTGCCATGGCCGCCGCAAAGGAGCTGCTGGTCCGCGTGCTCACCTCGTAGAACATGGAGGCCATGACCTTCCCCTGTGGGGGACAAAGTGTGCCAGGTGAGCACTCGTGGGGTGGGCACTGGTCAGGGTTGACGCTGAGAAGGCTCCTTTGCTCCCAGACACCCCCTCCATCAGGGCCGCCCTGAGCTGCAGGATCTGTGAACACACAGGCACTGCTCTAAGGATGCCAGGGGCTGCCCAGGCCAGGCAGGACTAGGGACAGCAGGCCCTCCCAGAGAGGAACCTAGGGGGACTGTACGTGCCCCGCCCAGCCGGACCTTGAGGATGTCGAGGCTCCGCTCCTTCTGCAGCATCATCCGCAGGGTGTGCGCCAGGTTGAAGAGGTGCGACATCTAAGGGGAGTGAGGGTGAGTGCTCTATGAGTCCAGAAGCCCTCGCTAGAGCCAACTGCTCAAATCCTCCCAGCTCAGGGTGCCCCCGCCAGCCCCCCTCCCCGCCCCGCACCTGGTCCTTAGTGAATTGCTGGACAGACAGGATGTGTTGGCCCACTAATGAGTGTAGCAGGGGTGAGGTCTGGGGGTGCAGGCCAGGGGCCCCGAGGTTCTGGGGTGATGCCTGCCGAGGCACTGGTGGTGGAGGGTAGCAGGTGCCGTCAGGGGGTCCCATCAACTCTGCAGTGAGGGAGAGGCAGGCAGAAGAGGGCGGTCAGAGGGCCCTAACCAGCGCAGAGGTTCCCCAGGTGCGTGTGCACACAGCGTGGCCTCTCACCTGCTTCTGCGGCCTTCCGGGCAGGCTTCTCTTTGGGCTCCTCAGCCGCTGCTGGGCAAAGAACAGAAGTCAGCTTGCAGCTGGGCTGGGGAAGGAGCCCCCACTGCCCCGAGGCCCTTGGCCACCATGTATGTGTTAAGCCAGTTCACACCACGGGAGTGATAGCAGGTTAGGGGTGGGAGGAGCGGCTCCGGGAGCAGTGGTGTCCCCCTCCCGGGGGCCTCCCAGTTGGGATAGGGGTCCTGAGCAAGGGCAGCGGCCAGGCTCACAGCAACCAACAAGCCCGATTTACCCCACGCTCTGCTGCCCCGCAGGGTCCCAGCTCCCAGGCGGAGAGAAAGAGCTGCCCACAACAAGAGAGGGCTGTGAGAAGCTGGGAGGGGGTGGAGGGGGGGGTCCCCACATGCTGGGTGACTGACTTAGCAGAGGAGGGCAGAGGGGGCCAGCCTGGGGTGGAGGGAGAGGTGGGGGCACGGGCAACTGAGGCAGGAGCTCAGCACCGGGATGAGAGGCCCACTGAGTCAGGCTTGCCCTTACCTGGCAGACCAGGGTCAGAGGCCCGGTGGATGCGGGGTGGCAGGTGGAGGCGGCCATCAGGAAGTCCCGGGAGGGCCCGGCGGGGCCGTTCAGGGGTCTGCAGAGACAACATTGGCCCCCCCCAACACCAAAGGGCTCAACCAACGCGGCTGCCATGGGGCTGCCCACGTCTCAGCAAGCCTGTGGCAGAACAGGTCAGGGGCGGTGGCAGGTTCTCAGAGGGGCCCTGCTCCAGGGTCAGCCGGGAACACCGGTGGTTATGTGTCGTGTTGGGCCGGCAACAAGGAGGAGGGTCTTTCTCTGGGTGTCAGCACCCCACAGGGACACTCTGCCCTGCATGCACCAGAAGCCCCCTCAGATCCAGTCTCTCAAGAAAAGCCTGCCTGCTCGTCCCCACCCCACCACGTCAGACCACCCAATGGCTCCAAGGGTGCCGTCTGCTGGACCTGGCCGAGCCCTAAGGCCAGTCCTGGGTTCGTGGTAGCAGAAAGTAGGGGAAGGAAGGATGGGCTCTGGTCACATAACCATCACCAGCACCCCTACCCCCCGCTGTGGATACCGTGGTCATTTCGCTGGTGGCAGGGGTGGAGGGGGGTGGCTGGGGAACAACCCCCTGAGGCCACTTCCGGACATCCTGCCCATAGCCGGGGGGCACCAGGACCTGCGGACAGGACAGAGTGGGGGGTGAGGGGAGGTGGGGAACGGTCTTCAGGGAATGGCTTAAGCCTGGGAAAGGGGACAGGCTTGCGGGAGGCGACACGTACCTGCCCGTCGATATAGGCGACCTCCCCTCTTAGGACCACTCGGCGCACGGTGCCCTTCAACTTCTGCCCTTCGAAGGGTGTCCAGTGGGCCTTGGAGAAGGGCATGTGGCTGGGGACCGTCCACTCGTGCTCCAGATCCACCTGCCCAGAGAGTCACCGTGACCCCAGGGAAAGGCGGGTAGCGCCCGGAGCCCCGGCCGCCCTGGGTTGGCCGGGTTTGCACCTCCACGTAGGTGTCCTCCTGCGGGGGCAGGTGGAAGATGCGCCGGGGGTTGTGGTGCAGCCGCTGCAGCACGTCGTCCAGACTGAGCCGGCCCTCGCTGACCGCCGTCAGCAGCAGGGGCAGCATGGTCTCCAGGCCCGGGAAGCCAGGGGGTGCGCTGGGCCCACACTTCTCCTCCAAGGTGTGGGGGGCTGCGAGGAAAGAGTCGACTGCCACCCCCGGGGCTGCACCTCCACCAGCCTCACACCACTCCCCAAATAGAGCCTGGAGGGGGCCGTGTGATGGGGGAGCTGACAGCACGGATGACCCTAGAACCGCTGGGCGGGATGCAGTCACAGAATTGTGTGAGAATGGAGGTTCTGCAACTGACTGTCTGTCTGTCTGTCTGTCTGTCTCTCTCACACACACACAGCTTGTGGCCGCCGGCTCTCCCAGGTGCGATTGAGGCCCTGGCCCCCTTGGGCCCTCTCACCATGGTCTGAGGCAAAGCAGTCGATGACAGCCATGTTCTCCCACAGGGCCTCCACGTCCTGGCGGGAGCCCAGCTCAGGCCGCACTGCCCCCTTGCCAGGTCCCAGGCGCTCCAGGTCATCTCGGCTCAGGAACAGGTGATGAGGTGCCACCTCACACGTCACGGGCAGCCCCCGGGCCTTCGCAGCTTTAATCAGCATTATCTGGAGAGACGGGGTGTGGCGGTCATATGCGTACGTTAACTTCATGATTGAGATGTGGGGGTGGAGTCTAGCCTGTTCATCTGGAGAGAGCCATTGGGTATCCGTGTGGGCATGGCTTTCTCCTGAGACTCCTGGGAAGTCTCGCGGTATTTCCCTTGTGGAGAGGAGAAGCCGTCTCCCCAGTTGTTGGGAGTCAGTCTCAGAGACAATGAATATGCAGTGTCCGACGAGCTGGAGGAGAAGCCCCACGGCCTTGCCCTGATGGGACCAGACCTCAAAAGCTGGAGAAGCCCCGTGGAGACCCCTGCCAGCGCTGAGTTGCTTCTGAACCACTGAACGCTGTTGATGGACCCTGAGTCCTGGAAGCGAGGAGCCCTGGGGAGGCCCCTGCCGGCGCTGGAACTCTGCACCCACTGACCGTGACTTCGTGAGTCGGAGGGAAGCTTTATAAACTGATATGGGTTAATATCGGACTTATGACTTTCAACTAGGCTGGGATGTTTTCTCAATGTCCCCTTCCTCTTGTATATAAGCTTTTTCCTTGTATTCGTATGCGAGTCTACGTTATTCGTTTCTCTAGTCTACCTGGATTAACACACGGGGGAAGACCTCCAAAGTGCCCATCCTGTCGTCCTCCCTTTGGCAGACCTGTGGACCGAGTGCCCCCCCCCCCTTGGTGTACCCTCACCTCCTCCTTGCGTGCCACGTGACAGATGTGCACGGAGCGCTGGGTCAGCTGGGCCACCATGAGGACGGCCGCCACACTCTGCCGCTCTGCGTGGGCCACAATGGGGAGGTGCGGTGGCCACGTCTCGAAGTGCTGGAGTGGAAAGACGTAAATCCATATAGGAATTATGAAGTTCATATTATTTTTAATGAGTGTAGCTTTTGTAGTAAGTTTTGTTGGGCACAGGCAGCCTTTCGCTTCAGAGAGCCCGTGCCCCCCGCACGCCCCTCCCACCTCCATCCACTGGGCCACGCTGTCCAGCCGCAGCTCGGAGAAGGTCTCGTTGAGGTACAACTTCAGGCCGGCCGCGGAGCCCGCCACGGCGCCCAGGGTCCCTGCATTCTCAGCCGAGGCCCCGAGGAAGAGCGCGAAGTCACAGCGGGCGCCAGCTTCTGCCAGCTGGAGGGGAGACAGGGGGCTGAGGCCCACCCACCCTCGCACCACCAGCCCCAGGAGCAAGGGGAGCTGGTGGGGCGGGGGCTCTGATGCCAGGACTCAGGAGCGCCGGCTCACCTTCTGGGCCAGGGCCAGGGCAGGGGGGTCCGTGATGGGGGGCCGGGTGTTGGGCATGGCGCACACCATGGTGACACCCCCAGCCAGGGCGGCGGCGGTCCCCGAGGAGAAGTCCTCCTTGTGCGTGCCCCCCGGCTCCCGGAGATGCACGTGGACGTCCACCAGGCCTGAGGGAGCGCCGAGGACGCCGTGAGCAGTCAGGGGAGGAGGAGAGGACCCGAGCTCAGGGGCGTGCCAGGACACCAGCAGCAACTGGTGCCGAGGGACCGGCAGCTAGGACCCTGGGGCATGGGCACACCCGTAGGTACCCTCTGGGGCCCCACAGCCTCCCCCGCCTCTCACCAGGCAGTCGCACCAGCTTCCGGGAGGTCATGCAGTCCACATGCACCTTCAGAGGAGGGGCAGGCCCGATTTGGCCGAGGGCCTGCAGGTGGAAACCAGACGCACTGAGGATCAGGGAGCCCCGGTGGTCCAGGGGTTCCTTGCTCCCAACACCCCCAAAGCCTCACTGGCTTTTGGCCCGGCTGCTTCAGACTGCCCGTTACCTCCACAAAGAGTTTGGTGCACTTGATGTCGATGATGAGGGGCACCGAGAAGTCCGCGGCCAGGCGCCGGGTGCGGTAGCCCTTGGTAACGAAGGAGGAGAGCCTCCGCCCGCCCGCCCCACGCATCGACAGGTTGATCACCAGCTCAAAGTGGTTCTCCGCCAGCTGCTCCAGGATGCTCCGCTGCGGCGGGCACTCCCCGTCCACCGCCTCCTCAAAGTGCCAGTCCACGGCGGTCACCTGCGGGCCCCGGGCAAGGTCAGGGAGGCTCCCAGGGAGGGGAGGCCGAGGACCCACAGGGTGGCTGGCAACCAGGGGCTGCCTCTCCATGAGCATAGGGTGGAAAATGTTGGCAAAATAGTCTTGCGAGGAAAATGAATAAAAGTGAGTGCCATGGGCTATCGGGGGAGCTCACACGCTCAGGGACACAGCAGCATCATGAAGCACATGCACCTGTACACACACGCACACACAGCACTCTGCTCCTTCCATGGAGTGCTGGCGGTGGCACAGTGGCTGTGTTGGGCTGTGCTCTGCCAAGGCCAGCAGTTCGAGAGCACCAGCTGCTCCCCCAGACAGGGGGGCTCCCGGCTTTCTGCTCCTGCAAGCACCCTCACCTCGGACACCCACAGGGGCGTTTCCCCGAGTCAGTACTGCCCTCCTGGCCGTGGGCCTGGCTTCTGCTTTTCCCCAGAGGTCGTGCAGGGTGGAGCGACCTTGGCTCTGACTCAGTGACTCACGTGACAACAGAAACGCCCCCAAGGGCGTCCCAGAGTACCCGGCCTCTCCCTCTTCCAGCCCTGCGCTTACTTAGCCAGCACACCACCCAAAGCACAGGCCACAGATGCTGCCCGGGGTGCAGACAGCGGGGCCCAGTGGGGAGGGCTCTTGGAGAGCGCGCACCTTGACGCCGTGCTCCGTGTAGAAGTCAGCGGTGCCCAGACTGGCATAGAGACTGTAGCCCAGGCTCTCCAGCAGCCGCACCGTGGGGAGCAGCTCGCTTTTGTTCTGGAACGAAGCAGAGAGGATGAAGGATGAGACTGTCTGTGCCGTCTTCCACGCCAGGGTCAGCCTGGCCCCGAGAGCCAGAGCCGCCCCCCCGCCGCCCAGTACCTTATAGCTGCCGATGGTCAGGAGGATGTTCTTCTTGGGGATCTTGAAGCCGGTGCTCAGCATGGCCTTGAGGTAGGCCTCGCAGCGGCTCTCCCCGAAGCAGGCTACCTCCCCGGTGCTGGTCATTTCCACCCCCAACACCACGTCAGCGCCCGCCAAGCGGGAGAAGGAGAACTGGGGCACCTATGGGAACAGGATGTAAGAGGGGATCCCCCCGTTTCTCTCACCAAGGGGGCAGGGGCACACTGGTGCTGCACCCCAAGTGTGCTACCCCCCACACCGGGGACCATCTGCTCTCCTCCCCTGCTGTCCTTCCTCACTCGAAGACCATCTCTTTGCACCCGGCCCACACTCGCCTCGCCTCCCCCTCCCCCTGCTTCGTGCACACCTGCACTTCCTCGATCACAGCGAGTGCACCCTAGACCCAGCTTCTCTCCTGCCGCTTACTGCTAGCCCGTAAGCCCCCAGGAACAAAAGCACCTCGCTCCCATTGTGGGCCTGCTGGGCACAGTAGGTGCCTGGCTTTACATTTGCTGACCGACTCCTTGACTGCTGCCCCTAAGGCCAGAGTCCTCCTTACCTTGACTCCCACGACGCCAGTGCCAGTCATGAGCCCCACGGGCTCCACCTCCTCCCCCATGATGAGCTGGGTGGCCAAGGCTACCAGGTCCACACCCAGGGTCTTGGAGACGAAGGGGAAGGAGCGGGAGACGCGCACGTTGCACTCGATAACTTTCAGCTGGTCATCCTGGGACAGAGAGGTCCACGGAGACCGGTTAGGCTTCTCAGAGGCTGACCCTGCCTCCTGCACCAGCCTTTCAGGGCATTGCCAACTCCCTGCCACCCAGTCCGTGCCCCCTCACAGCCACCCTGGGGGACAGGGCAGGCCTGCCCGTCAGTCCCGAGAGCACAGCTCTTTAGGGGATAAGAAACCCAGGGCTGCCTCCCTCACAGTGGCTGGTGGTTTCGAACTGTCGGCCTTTTGGACCTCAGCTCGTGAGTGACCACGATGCCCCAAGAGTAACCAGGAACCACCAGTGGGAGCCGTGGAGGGGTGCGGCCGCCCTCTCACCTTGGCGATGAGCTGCAGGTTGAAGGGGCCGGTGACCTGCAGCTCCTGGCCCACGGCGTGCACGATGGCCTTGATCCGCTCCAGGGTCTTGGCAGTGATGTCCTGTGGGGGGGTCACCAGCGTGGCATCGCCCGAGTGCACGCCTGCGTTCTCCACGTGCTCCGAGATGGCGATGGCCACCACGACACCGTCACAGGCCACAGCGTCCACGTCGATCTCCTGGGGGCCAGGGGCGGGTAGGAGGCAGGGTGAACTCAGGCGGGGGCCCTCCCTTGCCCCCTGGTCCCAGCTGGAGCCCCTCCCTCCCTGGGAGCCAGCCTTGGCAGGGCAGTGGCACCTTGGCTTCCTGGATGAACTTGGAGATGACCACGGGGTGCTCCTTGGAGACGGCAGCCGCACTGCTCAGGAAGCGCTCCAGGTCCCCGTCCGTGTAGGCCACGTTCATGGCCGCCCCGCTCAGCACGTAGGACGGGCGCACCACGCAGGGGTACCCCACCGTCTGGCAGAACTGGCGAGCAGACTGCGGGCAGCAGGGGGCTTGG
>PVJH01039210.1:0-16602 GCA_004026705.1 Nesogale talazaci
ACCACATACCTAACAAAGGGGGCTGCGCCCTACCATTAGAGGTCCCTGAGTTCCTTGGAGGAGTAAGCTAACACCAGTGCTTGGGGCAGGTGGGGGAGAGAGACTGTGCCCTGAGCAGGAAGAACAATAGCAACAAGTCTGTTCCTACAGATCAAGATGCCGGTCGGATGGCCTGTAGCCAAGTACTTGTGAGAGGGCACGATGACGGAAGGGTATTGTGGGGAATCCATCTGAGTTCGGAGAAAGCGATTGGGTGCCTCTATAGTAAAGTGATCAGATTTTAACACTGGTAAAGCAGGACACCATTGACAGGGGGAGGGGGGCTATAGAGGGGTATATTCCCTTCCCGTTCTCCCCTCCCTCAAACCCCCCCCCCCCATTCCCTAGCTTGTCATGTGTTCTTTACAAAAATTGGGACTTTTTTTTTTTTAATGCCGCGGGATGCGGGGAAAACTGTTGGAAATCGGGACTGTTCCGCCAAAAGCGGGACGTATGGTCACTTTATGATAAGACACACGTGTGAAAGCCTCCCTCCACCCAGAATCCTGGCCTGCCAGGCTCCTTAAAATAGGGGCATCCAGGGCTGAGCCCCGGTGGCGTAGTGGTTGTGCGCAGGACTTCGGCTCACTGGGTTGGAGGTTCAAATCCAGCAGCAAGGCTGGGCCTCCTACTCCCACCACCAGAGGGCAGTGATGCCCCAAAAGCCAAAAAAAAAAAATAGGACAATCCAGCATCCACCCGCCTCCACTCTCTTCCCATGCCTCCATGTCCCCACACTTCCCAAGAATATCCAGCTTGGCGGAGGCCAACAGCCTCATCTTTCTCCCACAGATCAGCGGCTGGGTTCCAACCAGTGACCTTGTGGTTAGTAGCCCAGCTCATAGCCATCTATCTACAGCACCGAGGGCTCGGGGTGGGGGGTGGGGTTCCCCTTGAGTTGAATGGCACCAGAGGCCCCCGGTGGTGGCCGGCTCCCCAGTGGGGCCCACCACCTCCGCGAGATGGCAGTGTGTCCTTCTGTGATACATGGGGGTGGCCACAAGCCAGCGCAGACTGCAGGAAGCCCCCTCTCTGCTGCGAGGAAGGGCTCCCACGGTCAACTCATGAGTGAGCGTGATGGAGGAACAGCACGGCTTACTCACGACTTCGGTTTCTGCAGAACCTAGATGCCCAGACATCTGATCTCCTCTCTCCGGGTCCCCGGCCTTCTTCCCTCAGACCCAGAATTCCCACCACCACCAACCCACCCAGCCCCTTCTTTAGGCTCCAGGAGCCCGCCCCTCCTGCTCCACCGCCACATCCCTCCATTCCAGGAGCTCAATCCCAATCTCCAGGAAGGTTTGCTCCATCTGACTCTTCTCCCCACCCCCAGACCGCTGTGGGCTCGGATTGGAGATGACCACCTGCTGCTGCTCCAAGGGGAGCAGCTTCGCAGGACCACGCAGGCCATCGTCCACCCCAAGTACCGCCAGAGTTCCGGCCCCATCCTCCCCCATCGCACGGATGAGCACGACCTCATGCTGCTGAAGCTGGCCAGGTCCGCCGTGCTGGGGCCCCGCGTGCAGACGCTGAGACTGCCCTACCAGTGTGCCCAGCCTGGGGAGCAGTGCCAAGTGGCCGGCTGGGGCACCTCGGCCCACCGACGAGGCAAGAGCTGGGGTCCCTGAGATGGGTCTGAGGGTGGAAACGGGGCTGGGATTAGGGTGGGGGCTAAAACGAGGGTGGGTGATGAAAAAATGAAAGCCAAAGAGTTGGAATTGAGGGAGCATGTGGGATGGAGTTAGAGATGAGGATGAAGTTGAGGGAGGATGTGGGATAGGGCTGGAGATGAGGGAGGGTGTGAGTGAGGAGGGATCCAAAGAGAGAGGGAGGTCTGAACTCCCGGGCCTGAGAAAAGAATGGACTGGAGACTTGGACTCTGGTCAAGGGAGAAGGGCACTGAGGGCCTCAACTCCTGGGTCTGAGGGAGGAGTGAGCTCAGGGTCTTAATGGTGGGTTGAGGGGGGCTGAACTTTAGAGTCTCCAGGAGAGAGGAGCGGATGGTCTAGACTCCCAAGTCTCAGAGAGGGGGGTGCTCAGGATCTTGTAAATCTGAAGGAGGAGGCGTCTGGGAAGCCTGAATTCCAGAGTCTGCAGGAGGAGGGGGTTGAAGGTCTGGCTTACTGGATCTGAGTGGGGGGAACAGGCTAGGAAACCTGAACTCGTGGATCTGAAGGACAAGGGGATTGGGAACTTGGAGTTGGGATAGAAAGAGTCTGAAGTCCTGGGTCCAGAATGACTGGGTCCGAGCCTGGGTAATCCCTGGTTTCTTTTCTTATCAGTGAAGTACAACAAGGGCTTGAGCTGCTCCAGGGTCAGTGTTCTGAGCGCTACGGAATGCGATGCTTTCTATCCCGATGTGGTCACCAAGAACATGATATGTGCTGGACTGGACCAGGGCCAGGACTCTTGCCAGGTAGGAACTAGGCAAGGAGGGTCTTGAGTAATAAAAGAGAGGAGAGAAGGACTGAGGGAAACAAAAACAGAAGATGCCACCCCTGTCCCAGCTCCACCGTCCTCCAGCTCCAATCACATCTCCAACCCTAACTTCATCTCCAGCCTCATCTCCAACTCCACCCCACATTCCACCTCAGCTCCAACTTCATCTCCAACTCCATCCCACATTCTACCTCAACTCCAGTCACATCTTTAACTCATTGGGTTCCATTTTCTTATCACCAACCCTCATCTTAAACCCAGTCCCAGCCCCATTCCCATCCTCAAACCACTCCTGTATCCCAACTCCATCCTGACACCACCACCCCCCCGCCCCCTGCCCCGACCATCCAACCCTCTAACCTTTCTTCAGCCCCATCTGTATCCTTGGGTCCATCGCCATCCCCAAACCGACCAAGAACTCAAATTCCAACTCCCTTTTCTTTCTTTTTTTTGGGGGGGGGCATCACTGCTCTCCGGTGGTGGGAGTAGGAGGCCCAGCCCCACTACTGGAATTGAACCTCCATCCCAGTGGGCCGCAGTCCCGCGCACAACCACTACGCCACCGGGGCTCAGCCCTCTCCCTTTCATCCTTAATCTTATCCCCTAATCCAATTCCCACAGCCTCAAAGTCCCAACGCCATTCCCATTCATCCACCTCAAAGCAAATCCCAACCTCAGCTTCGTTCCAACTTAGCTACCCAGTCCCTCCCACCTCAGGGTGGCCACCCATAAAATGGCGGCTCCCCAGTGGGTATATTCATGTGATCTTCCTTTCCTCCTACCCTCAGAGTGACTCTGGCGGCCCCTTGGTGTGTGGTCAGACACTGCAGGGCACCCTTTCATGGGGTTCTTACCCCTGCGGCTCCTCCCGGAACCCAGCTGTCTTCACCCAGATCTGCAAATATACCTCCTGGATAGAGAAAACCATGAAGTCTAACTGATTGAGGCAACCATCTACCACCCCCATCCATTGTTTCTTCTTCCTGGACACTGGATGCCAGACCTCACACATCTAAGAACAGCTCTCTCATTCCCTCCTGCCGGCCCGCCCTCCTGCTTCTCTAACCACTCAGGGCAGAAAAGTCGTGGTAAACCAGGAGGAAGCCGGTCAGCCAGTCTCAGAAAAGTTATCCACCACTGAGTGCATTGTGGAGTCTCCCAACTTGATTTCCTCCATCACCTGGAGCGTGGTCACTATGAAAAGCCTAACTTGGCAGCGTGAGGATGCTCCCTAGGGGACAGAAGGGTGGTCAACCATGATGGTAATGACCACGCTTGAAAAAAACATGACAAATAGTGGGGTGACTTTCAGCCAAATCCACTGCCATCAGGTGGATTCTGCATCACTGGGACTTCTTCAATAAGTAAACAAATAAACACACCTCCCTCCCATGAGTCAGTCTGCTGAGTTGCGAGTCCTGAAGTCAGTGGTTCAAGCCCAACAGCCACACTGAGAGAGAAAGACCGCACCATTGGCGTTGACCGAGCTCAGCAGCGTCAGGGAATCGGTGGGGGCAGTTCTGTTCCTTGAGGTCAAGTGACCCTATAAAGTGAGCCATCACCCCAAAGAGGGACGTTCTCCACAGACCCCAACAGTCTTTAGACCCACCGGGCAGCTTTTGCCTCCAAAGTGAAGTGAAAGGGAAAGAAGGATGAAGGAACCCGATGGGGAGTCCATTGAGGAAGCAAAAAGTGTGCGGTCACCTGGATTGACAGGACACCTGTGTATCTGAGTTGCCGGATGGAAAACCAAGGTGCTCTGTCTGAGAGCCCAAAGTGACAAGAGGCATTTGTGTGTGTGTGTGTGTGTGTGTGTGTGTGTGTGTGTGAGAGAGAGAGAGAGAGAGAGAGAGAGAGAACACAATCTGAAAGGGGAACCTCAACCCCACCTTAGTCTTAAATTTGGCGGAGTGGTTATGCATTGGGATGCTGATGGCAAGGTCCGCGGGTTGAAACCACCAGCCCCTCCAAGAAATCCCCAGGGGCAGTTCTAACCTGTCTCCTAGGGTCGCCGTGATTCGGCATCGACTTGGTTGATGGCAGTTGAGTTTTGTTGCTTGTTTGCTCTTGTTTTTCAACCAGTGAAGGTGGCCTAGGTTTTCTTGTTTTTAATTGGGACCCCCTTGGGTGAGTTGAAACCACAGAGAGAAGCTGTTCACCAAGCAGAGTTTACAGGGAAACACCAAGTTCACATGTACCCCTTTCTATTCCCGTTCTATTCTTCAGTAAATAAAAGCACCTTAAAAGTCACCTATGGGGCTGAGCCCCGGTGGCGTAGTGGTTGTGCGCGGGACTGCGGCCCGCTGGGACGGAGGTTCAATTCCAGCAGTGGGGCTGGGCCTCCTACTCCCACCACCAGAGAGCAGTGATGCCCCCCCCCCAAAAAAAAAAAGTCACCGATGCGGGTGTCAGAGGAAGCAGCTTCTAAGAATAAAAAGGTGACAATAAGGTCACAGAGGGTAGGAAAGATTGGAGAGAGAATACAATAAAGAAGTCAGACACACTTTATGGTAGCATGCTCACCTCAGCGCCTCTTGGTGGTCCACATGGAGGTGGGAGAAGTGAGACAGAGGAGAGCATCTTGGGATATTTATAGGTAGCTGTAAGACATGAATATTCGATAGTTACAGCACACAGTGGGTGGAAACTACAGTAAGGTCCCTAAGCTCACAGGTGAGGAAATCTGATACCTGCACTGAGGGAAGGTGTGAAGAGGGTTGGGTGACATGATGGGGAAGAGAGAGAGAGATATCTGCTTCTATAGAGAGTTATAAAAGACCATGCACTTACTTTAAGGCAGCAGAGCTGTGAGGGGAAAGTCTATGGGAATGATATTTAAAGCAGGATCATGTACTTGGACTTTAAATTACAAGTGGGGACTTTCCTGCCGCGGAACACCCGTTTTCCAGATTCTCTTTGTGATAAATTAAGGAATACAATGCTCATCATA
Organism: Nesogale talazaci; assembly: GCA_004026705.1. Classification (NCBI taxonomy): domain Eukaryota; kingdom Metazoa; phylum Chordata; class Mammalia; order Afrosoricida; family Tenrecidae; genus Nesogale; species Nesogale talazaci. Next base: position 5,429 of record PVJH01039210.1, read on the forward strand.
TTTCCCTCGTGTTCGTTTCCCACATGTGAGGGCACATGAAGGAGAAGCATGGATCTAGACCAGTGGTTCTGCACCTTCCTAACGCCTCGACCCTTTAATACAGTTCCTCATGTTGTGGTCACTGCTAACCATAATTATTTTCGTTGCAACTGCACAACTGTAATTTTGCTACTGTGATGAATTGGGCGACCCCTGTGAAAGGGATATTCAACCCCAAAAAGGGTCACGACCCATGGGTTGAGAACCGCTGGTCTAGAGGGATGGCCAAGTAGTTTTCCAAAGGCAGAAATGTCCAGCTCCATCTTGAAAATATGAAGAGATGGTTTCCAGCCTTCAAACACCAAATGGTGCTTACGTCTGAAGATGTGGGAACTGAGACAGGATTCAAGTGGCAAATGGTGGAAGCCCAAAAAATGAACATTGGTCAAAGAGAGGAGGAATATTTTGACATTTCACTAGAAAATACATCAATGGTTACAGCATGAAATCCAGTGGCAGTGAGGCTATTTTTGAGTCTTTTCCTCACATTTCCTCTGACCTAGACATTTGTCCATGGGAGATGCGTGATTTCCATGGTTCAAGGGAGAATAGAATGGAAAGGCATGGAATGTTCCCTAGAAACTCTCTGAAGCTCCCCAGGACCATGAAGGAGAGATCCCTTTTCTCTGCCATCTGGCGGGTGTAGGATCTCCCAATCTGGTCCCAGAGGGCCTTGTCAGTAGGACCCATGGAGGCAAAACATGATAGCGTCTACCTAAAGGATCTTGGTGAACTGTGGAGAGCCGGATTCAGAGGCCATTGTTTGCTCTGCAAACAGTCCCTCCTGCACCAGGGCTTTATCAAAGACCACCAGATGCACAAAGGACACCTATGTCATGCTGGGACACACCCAGCCTTTTCCTGTATCGGTTCCTGGCATCTATGTTTAGTTTATATTTTACCCTTTTGTATAAGCCATATAGCTTGCTTTGTTTGTGTTACATTTTAGTTATTATACCTTTGTATTGTTTTATAGTGCTTACATATGTTGCAACCTTTAGTCCATTAGATTATATTGTAGCTTTGTGATTGGTTGCTTTAAGTTGCCCCCACTTTGCTCCTGTATACCCCATTAGCATACTGGACCAAGTTGAGGACTACAGCCCCTTTTGCGCGCATTTTTTCCTTATCTGGCACTCGGCCAGGATTGGCCCCTATTGCCTCTACCTCATTAGCATAAGCTGTGACCCTTACTCCTGACCATTGGCTTTATATACCCTGAGTTTTACCCCAATAAACGAGGCTTGATCAGAAACCTGTCTTGCCTCCATTCTTCACGTCCCCTGCCCATCTTCGTCTTCCAGGCTCCGGACCCAGAGATCCACGTTTTGAATGTCCTGCGGGTCGGGACAGTGAACTACATCGTTGATAAGCCTAGCTAGTGGACCCACAGTAGCAGACATAACTGAGGAAGTGATTATTCTGGCAGGTAACCAGAAGCACCTGTCCTGCCACTGTCCAGTAACCAATCCTGTGACAGTCACCTAATCTGGTGTCAATTTGAGGATTGAGAGTATAGGTAGGGGTGGAGGCTAGCCTGTCAATCTAGAGATAGCTAATGAGATCTTTGTGGGCATGTCTTTCTCATGAGAATTCTGGGAAATCTGGCTGTATTTGCCCCTTGGAGTTGAGAAACTCACTCCTCAGTTCCATGGAGACACTCTACTGGCAAGACATAAGGCTGACTCCGTGGGAGACATTGTAGCTGGCAAGACACATGGTAGCATGCTAATAGACCCTGAGTCCTGGGAAACTGGAGGAGCCATGGGGAGACCCCTGACAGGGATGAAATGCTTCTACCACACTGGATACACAAGACTCTGCACTCCATGTGATTGTCCTGGTGTCATTGCGTGTGCTTCATGAGTCTGAAGAGGACTTTATAGATTGGTATCAAATTTATGGGCTAATATTAGACTTATGACCTTGGACTGGACTGGGTTGGGATATTTTCTTAATGTTCAATTGCTTTTGTCTATAAACCTCTTTTTTTGTGGCATCACTGCCCTGGTGGGAGAAGGAAGCACAGCATTGCTCCTGGAGAGCTGCTGCTGGATTTGAACTGGCAACCCTATGGGCCGCAATCCCGTACGCCCAACCACTAGGCCATGAGGGCTCAGCCCCAAACCTCTTTCTTATACACATACGAGTTTCTGTGGATTTGTTTCTCTAGTCTGCCCGGACTAACACAAATCCTGTAATAGCTGCAGGTTAGGTATCCGTAACCAACCATCTGGCATCATCTATGTGCTACTCACCTGTCCCTGGTAATTCCTGCTTCTGGACGTTCCTCTGCGGTCTCTCCCCAGGTTGTCATTGAGCGGAGTGTGATTTCTGTCCATTTTAGTTTCAGGTCAGAATATGCAAAAGAAAATAAATAAAAGCACCTTTTTCTCATCATCTGGTGGAGTGGCCATCTCCATCCACTCAACTCTGTGACTCTCTACATCTTTCCCGGTCAGACTGTCACCCTATCTCTTGATCACAAACCTTCATCGTGGTCACCGTCATTGCTTTAGGCAGTCTCTGTGGTGTGGCGGTACGAGAACCATCACCCCAACCAAGCAGCCAAACAGAAATAAACCCACTGCCACGCAGTCGATTCCGACCCACAGAGACCCTGGAGGACACAGTAGAAGGAAGCCTATGGGTTTCCTAGGCGATGAAGCATTACAGGGATTGACAGTCTCATCATTCTCCCCAGGTGCAGCTAGGGGGTTTGAACCACAGACCTTGGGCTTTGAAGTCCCACCCCTAACCTATAGTACAAAGGCAATCATTTTTTTAAAAAGTACAATGGAAAGAGAGTAGATGGTGCTCTGGGGTGGGGGGGGGGTGTCACCTCTTGTCAGAATCTGAACAAGTTCTACTGAGAAAATCTGTGACTCTGGGTCCAGGGGGGAAGGGGACAGGCGTCACCCTCAATTCCAGCCCTCCCATGATATTCCCATCCCCTGAGCTGACGGGAGAATCACCTGTTCCGCTGCCTTTTCTGAGTTCCCCAGAAGCACCTCAAAACCACTTCCGTCTTTCCTCCCACTGGTTCCCATCTCTGGGTCCGCCCAACACCTGTTTCTCCTGTCCCAGCAGTTGGGTCGGGGTGGGGGGGCAGGAAAAGGGCCGGGCCAGCTCTTAGTCACCCAGTGCTTCTCTGCCTTGATCATCCTTGCTTCTCACCCTTCACCCAGGCCCCGCTCCAAGACCAGAGTGTTGAGCAAGTGGGTGAAGGTGGGGGGCCCCTCCCCACCCAATGACTACGTTGACATGAAGACCAAGAAGACATGTGCACACAGAGAATAGCAAGCCCGCTGCCATTGCGTCCTTCCCAACTCAAGGTGCCCCCACATGGGACAGAACAGAATTTAGCCCAGAGGACTTGCTTGGCCGCCATCTTTGTTTGGGGTTAAGAATTGGCTTGGGGGCTGGCTTTGTTCTGCTCTTCCTGCAGGCTATTCTTCTTTCTACTTCTAACATTTCTAAAGGGGTGTGTGTGTGTGTGTGTGTGTGTGTGAGATTGTCTTATGTGACTTACATGTAGAAACCAATGGAAGCGATCACGTGTATGGGGCTCAGTGAGGCATGGACGTTGGAGCAGAATCATAAGCAGAACAGACAAACTGCAGAGTATTTCCATCCGGTCCAGCTGCGTTTTCGTTCTTCCTTCAAACACCAACATAGTAAGCATCTGCTGGATGCTGAGCATCCCTGCCAGGCACCAATAGCTAAGCGCGTGATGACTAACCCATAGATTGGTGGTTCAAGTCCATCCAAGGTGCCTGGAAGAAAGAGTAGACCAACTACTTTGGAAAGAGCATGCCTACTGATTGAAGACAGGTGCCCCCTCCATCCTGGGGTTACTTTGGGGTTGCTAACTACAAGGTTGGCAATTGGAACTACCAGCTGCTGGGAGGGAGAAAGAGGAAGCTTTCTAGTCCCACAAAGAGATTCCATCTAGGACAGTAGACGGTGTAGGATTGGAAAATAAAAATAATTTGTAATTTATCAGGAGTCCACGAGGTGGGGGAGGAAGGAACTGTTACCAAGGGCTCAAGCTTAATGAAAATGCCTTGAAAAGGGTGATGCCAACATTTGTACAGATGTGTTTGATGGGTAGACATAAGGACTGGAAGAGCCCCCGGTGAAATGATTTACCCATTCAAAACAAAAAAAGATAGATCCCATTGCTCACTAGAATGCTCGATAAAGTAAATAAATTAATTTAAAAACAGAAATTCCATCTCAGAAACCCACAAAGTCAGCTCTACCCTGTCTTACAGGATGACTGTATGTTGGCATCGATTCCATGGCAATGACTTTGGTTTTTTGTGGCACTGAGGGAAAGCCCCTAGGGACCACGCGCCAACTCTGAAGCACACAGGGTCCCCATGAGCCAAAATTGATGCAACATCACCGGATGACATGCGTGTTCATCTGGGTTGACTAGAGAAACAAATTCATAAACACGTGTGTGTATAAGAAAGAGGTTTATCTACGAGAGCAATTGAACATTGAGAAAACATCCCAGTCCAGTCCGGATCAAGTCCATAAGTCTGATATTAGCCCCTATGTATCAGTTTATAAAGTCCTCTTCAGACTCGCAAAATACATGTAGTAGTGACGTTGACTGCAGGACGATCGCAGGCCAGTCTTTGGATCCAATGGCGTTGGAAACATCTCAGCATCGGCAGGGGTCTCTGCATGGCTTCTCAGCACCCAGGGCTGCCTCAGAGGGGGGTTCGTGCATCTGGTCAGCTACTCTGTCTCCCAGGGTGTGAGCAGAGAGTCTCCCACCTCCAAGGGGGAAATACGGCCAGAAGTCTCAGGAGAAAGCCATGCCCACACAGAGGTTTCATTGGCTCTCTCCAGATGGACAGGCTAGACTCCACCCCTACACTCTGCATCCTCAAATTGACACCAAATTGGGTCACGGCCACCACATGTATAACTGTTGACTCTCATCATTGCTGGAAATTTGATGACAGCCTTGGGAATTACCCAGCTGCCTTTGGGACCATGGCAACTCAGCTCAAACCAAGCTCCCTGCTGTGGAGTCTGATGCAGAGTGACATGAGAAGGCAGACGAGAACGGTCCCCGTGCGTTTCTGAGGCTCTGGACTCTTCCAGGAAGTAGGAAGCCTCATCTTTCTCCAGAGAGGCAGCTGGTGGTTTAGAACAGTTGGTTTTAGGATTAGCAGCCCGACCTATAGCCCATGATGTCACCAGGGCTCCCTATTCCGACTCACCATGACTTCTGGAGGGTTTCCCGGGTGGGCAACCTTTACAGAAGCGGGCAACTCTTCTGCCTTCCACAGAGTGCCTGGTGGCTTTCGAACCGACAACCTTGAGGTTATTAGCAGTCCAGCGCTGACCCAACGGGGCCACCGGGGTTCTTTCCTGAAGCATCACTCACCAGAACCAAACTCATGGCCCTCAAGCCAATTCTGATTCGCAGTGACTCTCTAGGATCCGACCCCTCCTGCAGGTTTCTGAGACTGTCACTCTTTATGGGGATAGGAAGCCTCATCTCTCTCTCTTCTCAAGTTGTCCCTGGCATTTTCCAACTGCTGGCCTTACGCTTACCCATGCAATGTGCACCCACAATACCACCAGAACCACCACCCCCCCCAAAGAAAGCTCACTGCCCTCGTATGAGCCTGGGCTGGGGTTTCAGAGGCAGCAGCTGCTTGTGGGAGTGGAAAACCCAGTCTTTCTCCCAAGAAGCAGGTGGTGGTTTTGAACTGCCGACCATGCGGATCACAGCCCAACTCCATCACCAAACCACCAGCGCTCAAGCTTAAAAAGCCCCTGGAGTGCAGTTCTCCTCTCTCACACAAGAGGTCTCCACTAAGGAGAAGCGCCGCCTCCATCCTGGGTGCGCAGGTCTCTGGGGTGAGCACCCACAGAAGACACAGGGTCGGGTATACAGGAGGCACTTCCTGCGTGACTATCACAAGAGTTCCACCCCTTGACTCCTTCCCCAATTAGCACACCCAGGAAAAGCCAGTCAGGCATATCAGCCGAGTGTGTCATCCGAGGATTAGAAGGGAAGTAGGTCGGAAAACTCCATTTTTAAAAGCAATGCGCCCATGGGTTGAGTCCCGGGTTGAGCCCTGCAGGTGAATCAGACCAGGCCCTGCCCTCTGGGAGCTGCTAGTCAGGTCTGGGAGACCATGGGACTGATTTGCATTCCTGTCATTCAGGTATCCACTGTCAAGGTCACTTCCTTGAAGAGGATTTTCTGGATTGCTGTGGCTAAAGGTGTGCCCTGACCCCCCAGCTCCCAACCCATCACCAGTTCGACTGCTCTATTGATCCTTTTGGGATTGTTTTTAGAGCCTATTGAGTCCATTCCAGACTTGCAGAGACCCCAGTACACCCACAAGAAAAAGAGATACCCCACAGTCCCAGGCTACTCTCACAACCACAGTGATATGGGAGCCCATTGTTGTGACCACTATGGCAATCCATCATTGAGTTGACCTTGTTACCATGGCGATCCATCATTGAGGTGCCCTTATTACCATGGTAATTTGTCACTGAGCCGTCTTTGTTACCAGTTGGTTCCAGCTCGCAGTGCCCCCAACAGAAGGAAGCACAGCTGGTCCTAGACCTGCCTCACCAAGGTTCCTCAAGTCTGAGCCCATTCTTTCTCCTTGGTGCCAATCCTGTGCCCAGCAATGTTGCACCTATTTCATCTGAGACCATCTTGTTGGCTTGTGAGCTTTATTGAGGGATCTATCTTCACCCCCCCTCACACACACACACACCCTGGGGGTCAGAGTACTCCTTAAGAGTGAGGATATTGACCTTCTATCTCACAGACTTGGGGCGTGCTGTCAGGGGAGTCCAGTCCCTGGAGAAGGACGTCAAGCCCTAGAGGGGTGTCAACAAAAGAGGACGGCCTTCATCGAGATGGTGGATGCAGCGGCTGTCACAAGGAGCTCAAACATAACCTTGGAAAGGATGGAGCAGGACCCGACCACGTTTCATTTGGTTGTGCATGGCATTGCTATGAGTCTGAATGAATTAGATGGCACTTAACAACAGGCACATGTCCCTCCAAGTCTTAAGTTCATTGTGGTTTCCAAAGTGTCTGGTACAATGGCTGCCTGGGACACAGAAGTCACCCAAGACACTCTTTTTTTGTTCTTTAAAAAATTTTAAATAGTTTTATTGACATATAATTCACATATCATACACTTCCTAAGCACAGTCAGATTGAAAAGAGTTGTACACTCATCACGACGATCAGTTGTAGAACATGTTCTTCCTTCTTAGATTCATAGACTAGCTACCCATATGCCTCCAACATTCCCATCCCTACCCCCAGTTAGCCATCCATCCAGTCACTGTTTCTATAGATTGACCTATCCTGGAGTTTATATACTTGAAAAGATGTTTTTTTTTTTGTTTGCTTGTTTGTTTTGTTTTTGTTTTTTGGGCATCACTGCCCTCAGGTGGTGGGAGTGAAAAGATTGTTCTAATCATTTTATCGGGGACTCATACAACTTTTATCACTATGCATACATCTATCCATTGTGTCAAGCACATTTGTACATTTGTTGCCCTCATCATTCTCAAAACATTTGCTTTCTACTCAAGCCCTTGCTATCAGCTCATTTTCACTCCTTCCCTCCTCATGAATCCTTGATAATTTATAAATTATTATTTTGTCATATCTTACACTGTCCGATGTCTCTCTTCACCAACTTCTATGCTGTCTGTACCCCAGGGAGAAGGTTATATGTAGAACCTTATCATTGGTCCCCCCCTTGCTACTCCACCTTCCCTCCACCCTCCTGGTATCACCACTCTCAGCACTGGTTCTGAGGGAACGGACAGCCCAACGTGTTACACATTTGGACAGAAAAAGGCACAAGACCCACCACAGAGGAGCCGTGGACTCTGCCTGAAGAAGTCAGAACCAGGGGCATTTACGTCAGGGTTTTGAAGGATAAGTAGGTGTTTATGAGGTAGGAAAAGGAAATACTCTGTAACCTCAGACCAACTATTTCAATGAAATAGAGATAACGGTAATAGCAAGGAAGTTGTTATTGCTGGAGTCTTCATTGTGAGAATTTAATCTGGTGCCAGGGGTGTGCAGCCACCTCCCTGCCACTAAAGTAAGCTTTAAAGGAGGGTATTGAAATGTGTGTCAAAGCAGTCCACGTGGCACTTAGCACACCGTGGGCATTCAGACACTGGCCCAGAGGAATTTCTTTCTGGAAGAGCAATGCTCTTTATTTATGGATCAATCCACTGCCATGGGGTCCATGCCAAGCGATAGTACAGGGCAAAACTGCCCCCCTCCCCACCCCCCCACCCCCGGGTTTCCAAGAAGTGCCAGTGATTTCAAACCACTGACCCTGAGGCTCGCAGCCCAACATGCAACCACGACCACACCAGGGGTCCCGCTCGGCTCTGTGGGACATGGATAAACCTGCTTTCTGAGGACCCCCAATGTGCCACGGAGCCCTGATGGGATAGTGGATCACAGGTGAGACTGTTGGCTGCCAAGCCAAGGGAGGAGGAGGAGGAGCCCATCTGATCCCGTGAAAGATGTCCAACCTCCGAAACCCACCCAGGCAGTGCTTCGCTGCCCTGCAGAGATCCGCGGTGAGTGCGCCGGGAGCTGACTGCTTGTTTTGAGTCGGAACTTGCTCTTGTCCTCATGTGCGACAGATGAGGAGGCCACCTGAAGGCACTTCACATCGATTCCGACTCCCGTCAACCCTGCAGGACAGGGGAGAACTGCCCCTGTGGGTTTCCAAGACGGGAACACGTCACCGGGGTAGAGAGCCCATCTTTCTCCTTGCAAGTGGCAGGAGGATTCCAACCGCTGACCTTGTGGATTTAGCAGCCCAGCATATAACCCACTGCCCTACCAGGGCTCCTTAGATAAGCAGTGGCCAGGTAGAAATGAGATCTTAAGGCAACCAACTATAGAATACCTTCATGTGCTTGCTATATTTAAATGCTTCTTCTTTTCCTCCTCCTCCTTCTCCTCTTCCTTCTCGTCCTTCTTTTCTCCTCTTCCATCTTCTTCTCCTTTCCCTCCTCTTCCTTCTCCTCCTCCTCCTTCTCTTCCTCCTCCTCCCTCTCCTCCTTTTTCTCCTCTTCCTTCTCCTCTTCTTCTTCCTCCTCCTCCACCTTCTTTTTCTTCTTCTTCTCCTCCTCCCCCTCCTCCTCTTCTCCTTCCTCCTCATTAAAAGAAATCAGAAAAAAGCATCACCTAGGAAACTGCGATGATTTGAACTCTCAAAAACAGCTGTGTCGCTAAAAGTATGCTTGCCTGGTCTCTAAATCCAATTCAATGTTGCTCCCACTCAGTTCCACCAGGAATGGTTATGGATCAGGATCCCTTACTCCAGAGTATGAACCTGAAGCTTGTAGGCCACACGCATGCACATGGGCAATTATTGTCACTCAAGAGATGGAGCAAATGAGAGCGTATAAACAGTGACTTGCTCAAGACTGCACACCCAATCATAGTCAATATTGAGTTTGGACGCGGTTCTGAGTTCTTCAGGTGGGGTGAACGTTTTCCATTTGGCCACAAACCAATAAGTAGGTGTTTCAGACCCAACCCCCTCCCCACAATGGTGCTGTGGAAGAAAGGGCTGGCAAACTGTTCCCAAAAATTTGACAGCCAAGAAAACCTCAAAGCGGCTCAGTTGGACTCCGTAACACGTGGTGTTATTGTGAGTCAGACTCCACCTGGTGGTGACAGGCTTGGTATTTGGGTCCCATTCTAGAACCTTTGCTAGGTTGAGGGGCCTCCAGGGAAGAGCCCAGATCCAGCATGATCATCTGGACTGCAGTAGGGGAATGTGGAAGGGGCTGTGAGTGTGCCCCTCGGGAAGAAGAGATGGACTCTGCCTTGGAGAAATCAGAGGCAGCTTCCTGGAAGAGGGACTTTTTAGACTGGGCCTTGAAGGGTGAGTAGGAATTCCCCAGGAACAGAAGCCTATGAAGAAAGACATTCACTCATTCAATTAACATCTCCTGAGGCCTCCTGTGACTCTGGCCCTTAACTGGGTGATGTTGGGGACACAGAGATGAGTCAGACCTGGGCTAGGCATGCCACCTGGTGAGGTGACATGGAAGTATGGAGGATTGGGTTATGGAAAGGACAATGGGACAGATTGGGGGGGGGATTGGACAGTAAATCTGAAGGTACAGAGAGGGGGGAAGAAGTGAGGATAGTTCTCTAAGTCCTTGGGAAGCATGGGGATGAGAGGAAGGGACTTTTCCTTTTGTCCTGAAGTCGGGAATGGGTCCATCTCTTTGGGACCAGATTTCTCATGCCTTCTGCCCTCTTTGGACGCACAAACCAAGACCAGTAGTCTAGGAGTGGGGTTTGGATTCAATAACTCAAACTCCCCCAGAGGCATCAAAACCCACATGGAAGAGCCTATCAGCCTGTGTGATTACGAGGGGTGGAAGGGAGCAAGTATCAAGCATCAAGGAATACAAAGCACATCGTTGTGAATGAGAGAGAGGAGTGCAGAGTGGGGACCCAAAGCCCGTTTGTGGGCAATTGGACATCCCCTTATAGAAGGGTTAAGGGGAGACCAGCCAGTCAGGGTGCAGTGTTGCAACGATGAAACATACAACTCTCCTCTTGTTCTTTAATGCTTCCTCCCCCCCTCCCCCCACTATCATGATCCCAATTTTACCTTACAAATCCGGCTAGACTGGAAGAGGTACACTGGTACAGATGGGAACTGGGAATACAGGGAATTCAGGACAGATGAACCCCTCAGCCACTAGTGAGAGTGGTGATACTGGGAGGGTGGAGGGAAGGTGGGGTAGAAAGGGGGAACCGATTACTAGGGTCTACCTGTAACCTCTTATCTGAAGGACGGACAGCGGAGGAGTGGGCAAAGGGCAACATCAGGCAGTGTAAGATATGACAAAATAATAATAATTTATAAATTATCAAGGATTCATGAGGGAAAACAGTGGGAAGGGAGGAGGGAAATGAGTTGATGCCAAGGGCTTAAGTAGAAAGCACATGTTTTGAGACTGATGATGGCAGCAGGTGTACAAATGTGCTTGACACAGTGTATAGATGTGTGGATTGTGATAAGTATTGCAGGAGCCCCCAATAAAATGATTTAAAAAAGAAACAA
>PVJH01039211.1:0-16586 GCA_004026705.1 Nesogale talazaci
CTCTCTCTCTCTCTCTCTCTCTCTCTTTGTGGCACCACTGCCCTGGTGGGAAGTAGGAAGCCCAGCCTTGCTCCTGGAGAGCTGCTGCTAGATTTGAACTGTCAGCCTGTGGCCCTCACACAACCACTAGGCCACCAGGGCTCAGCCTCTGTTCACTTCTCATCTTTTCATTATTCTATCTCAAGATTTTTTTAGCCCAGTTTTGTCCTTATGAAATTTATGCTTTAACTAGCAAGGCTGTTAGTTGCTTCATACCTGCTGCTTATCCTGTTCTAGCACATAAAGATCCTGTGGCTACTATCTAGTCAATTTCAATACTGACAGGCTTTCAGTATTAAAGAAGTTGTAATTTTGTGTGCGTATTTTTTATTTTTGCCATTCCATAGATTAACTAAAAATGTCCGTTGGTGTTGATTATATTTAGTTGTTGAAATTGTTATGTTTTAATCTGAAGACACTAAAGTCGTTGGAATCAGTACAAGACATGGTAATGTATAATTGGATCTCTGAACCTGTGAAAGTTTTATTTCACCAAGCAGAAGCCTCTATAGTAGAATAATATCAAGACTAAGAGTCTGAGCACGATACATCTCAGCTATAAAAAATTGAATTTATTCACATTCATTTGCTGATATGGAGGGCTTACCTTTTGTTAAGGGTTTTGTTCAGAAATACATAAATTGAAGATACTACAAAAGTAAAACAGCCCCCCCCCCCAATCCCAAACCAAAAATGCTCTTGTTCTTTAAAATGCTGTTTATTTTGTTTGTATTTAGGAATAAATTGTGATGTGTCTTTATATAAATGAAATTCTTAAAATGTTTTCAAACGGTGTCAAAAATGTAGAGTACTAGAGTAAATACAGAAATAATCAGGTGGAAATAGAATTTTAGAGGAATTGTCTCAAGTCTCCAAACCTGTATCATGCCTTAGTCTCAGAAGTTAGCTTTGTGTTTTATATCTTTTCAGACAGATTCTTACCTACTCCCCCTCCTCTCATCTAACAGCATCCTAAAGGGTTCCTATGAGTCAGAATAGTCTCTTTGGCTATGAATTCAGTTTGGTTTTTAGTTCTAGCCCAAGGATCCCTGGTGGGGCGATGGGTAAGCACTTGGATGCCAAACTAAAGGTTCAAAAGCCACCCAGAAGCTCCATGCTAGGAAAAACCTGGCATTCTACTCCAATAAAGATTGTAGACGTTGGGGGCAGTTCTCTGACCCTCCAGTTGAAATAAACTGCAAGACCTAAAAAGTTCTGGCTCATGTTTTTAACTGGTTACACGTTTTTCTTCTCAGTTATTATCGAGAGTTTTCTTAAAACTTCATGGTATTGACCCATTGGGGTATATATGGCTATTAGAGTTATATGAGCCCCTAATAAAATGATTTATATATTTAAAAAAAGCTCTATGGTAGATTATGTTCCTCCTATCATATATAATTGAAGAGAAACTCTGGTGATGTAATGCGTTACATATTGGGCAGCTAATCGCAACTTGGGCAGTTCGAAACCTCCAACTCCTCTGAGGAAAAAAGATGGGATTTTCTACTTGCATAGAAATTTATTATCTCTGAAGTCCACAGGATTGGCCCTATACTCCTCTATAGGACCACTATGACGATAGCAGTGACTTTGAGTCTTGATTTAATATATAGAATTAAACTTTAGTTTAAACTTTTTTAGTGTGTGTGCTCCAAAAGTGAGCACAAGTCTTAGTTTTCTAATGTATGATGTTATTGATGCCATGTATGAACTGGTTCTGTTCTATCAACATTCTATTAGTGGACACACTTTTGTTGTTGTTGTTATTGTTCTCCTGAAATCTTAAAATTCCACTTTTTCTCTCTCTGCCTCCAGTTTTGCATTTAAACTAGCTCATTTACCAACATCTTGAAATCTTTCTGTTTATGTAGAAAAATAATTTCACTTTTTATATTCCCACAAAATTTTACTTTATCATACAACTTTTAAAAATTCTATTTAATAATGTAGCTTGCTAATTAGATATATTTGTTATTTTCTCTACTAGATTGTAAGCTGCCAGAAGATAGATTCCAATTTGTACTTATTAGTGGTAGAATTAATCTAAATGGTGTTTTTTTCTCACCAGGTAATTGTAAAGCAACCTTTGCACAGATACTAGTTATATCTAAACTTGCTTGCTATTTTAATGTACATATATTACCATGGGGGCAGTAATTGTTTTGATTTATGTAGACAATTTAATACTTTCTCCTCTAACTCTCACTTAGCTGGAATGAATCCACAATGCTTGGAGTCATTTTAGTTTGAAAAGAATCACTTCAGAACTAGTGTTTATATTCACATCCTGCTGTATTAGTCAAGATAAATGATGTTTTTCTTTGTGAGGTCTTTTTTGTTGTTGTTGTTGTTTGTTATTTTAATGGTGAGCTTTAATTAATCTTTGGTGTGGAAAATTTCTGGGCAGAATGCTGTATGGCAAGTTTTTATTTTTTCACTTGTAAAATTTAGCTGTTTTCAGGAAATCAAATTAATGATACATAATATTGTTAAAGCTTATGAGCTTTCTTTGATGACTCATTTTTGTTGTTGCGCTTGTGTTGTATTGCTTGACTTTTCCTACGTAGAGATTTATGTGCTTCAAAGTGGGTTTAGAGGAAAAAGAAGTGAAAGTGTCAGTTGGAATCAGGAATTTAGCTGGTTTACAATGATTTTATGCTTTATTGTGCGCATGTAAATTGTGGGGAAATTTACCGTTAGTGATATATATGGAAAGTAAAGCAAAATATGTAAATGTGTAGGATAAAATAGAGATTGAAAACTGAACTTGTAACAGTAAAATGGAAATGAAAAGGGTAGTGAGAAACTGAAAGTTCTTTGGGTTGCATGCCTCCCCTTTTTATTTCCACATTTTCAGTTGTTGTGTATCAACAGCAAATACATTTTCACTGAGATATCAACAAACAAAAAAACATATAATGTGTTTTTGGTGAAGGTTTGCACAGCAGGTCCCATTCAACAATTCATGTCTTAAGTGGTCCAGTAACTCGAACCATCTTTAACCTTTGGATGATCATTTTCCCAGACTTATGTGTTTGCAGGGAGATATGATTTTGAATGAATGAAAGCACACTACAATGCTGTCTTGTACCCTCTATCCCATATCAAACTCTTGGTGGCTTCTAGCCCTTGTTTTCATAACTTGTTTAGTCAAGTCCCCTCAGATTTTGTTTCATTTTGTTCTCGGTTGTGTATCAATAGCAAATACATTTTTCCTTACTCATAAGTTTAAGGCATAAAGCAAATACATTTTTTGTGGGTTTGTTCCATTTTCATTTTTAGATTAACTGTCTCAGAGGTAAGATTGCAAGGTCCAAGTTGGTAGTACACATTTATTATTTTGATTTATTGTCAAAATTTGTCCTTCTGAACGTTTGTACCAATTTTCATTTCCCAACAGTATATATAGGGTTGCTCATTTCTTCAGGCTCACCAGTAATTATAGCTATAAAATACTTCATTTTTATTTGGATTCCTCTTGTGTGTCATGTGATTGAATATTTTCATGTATTTATTGGATGTCTTAATTCCTTGATTCACTTTTCTATAGCTTTTTATTTTGTTAATTTTGAGGATTACAGAAATTTCTGTGTATTACAGAAATTAGCCATGATACCTCCCTCCCTCTTTGGCACTAGTCTATATTAACAAAGATGACCACCAATTTTTCTTTTGCTATTTAATTTTGCTTATGTAATGTTTGGTTTTAAGACACTTCCCAGGTGCCTAATACCAAAGCTTTATTATTATTTTTCTCTTACTTCTAGTTCTCATGAAATAAGTTGTTCTTATTGGTCCTTTGCAGTATGCTATAGCCTGTCTTTTATCTCTTAGGAATTGCCTTAGCTTAAGTGTTTACTTTTGAGTTTTCCTTTTCTAACCTCTACTGCTTTCTGCACTCAAGTAAATCTTAACATAACACTTTGATTTTCAACATTTTCTATATTTTGCTTGTTTTAGAGTTTTTTTCAAATGTGTTGTCATGGGGGGGGGGTGTCACTCCTTTGAACTTGTTTTATAGGTTTTACAGTATATGACACCCAGGATTGATGAACCCACAGGGACAACAAAGTAGAATTAAGGGTTTCTGCACAGGTGAAGAGAGGGGATACAGTGGTGTTGGTGAGGGTGTGGGGCTAAAAGGGAGGCAATGTCAAGTTCAGTAAGGAAAATAACAGACTAGCCACACAAGTTCACTGAGGTTTATGTCATGTAGAAGTGTCAACATTTTAGAGATACATCTTTGAAAAATACAATCTACTACCCAGCCCTATTGGTGCAGCAGTTATGCATTGGGCTGCCATACGCTTGATTGGCAATTCAAAATCATGGGCTATCTACTCCCTTCTTGGAAACCCATGGGAATCACTTATGAGTCAGCATTGACTTGATGGCATTGAATTTGTTTGTTTTTGTTCTATGCCTATAAAAAATTAAGAGTTACAGTTCTTAGAAACTCACACGAGCCCAATAGGGTCAACATGAATCTGCATCAACTCAGTGTCAGTTACTTTGGGGCACAAGAAATGTTTTATGGTTTTTGGGACTCTAGAGGACCCATGTGAGGGAGCAATTCTTTTCACGATTTTTTTAACCCGATTGTACAATTTCTTCAAAATATATTTCATCTCTTTACAAATGTTTTTTCATTCATGTGTTATGTCATTGGGGGCCACCCTCAAATTTCGTTTGATGTGTACCTGTTCTTTGGTATGTGAAATTCAGGATTGATGAGCCTGTAGGGAACAGCAAGTAGAATAAAGATTTTGGGGGGTGGTACAGGAATACTGGGGCTGGAGGAGTAAAAGGGAGCTGATGTCAAGGAGTTCAGGAAGGAAAAGGCTGTTTTGAAACTGATGTGGTAGCACTTATACTATGCTGCTTGATATGATTGAACTATGATATGTATGTATGAAAATTTATCTATAAAATCAAATTTTTGAATTGCATCTAAAGCTTTGTGCGGTGTCATTCAATATATATCATACCACAATGAAAACTGGGTGGTTTGCTATTTTGTAAACAGAATTGTGACCTGGGAATCAACCCAGTAGCAACCAATCTTCTAATATTAGTTTAGGTGTTCTATTCATTATATATGAAGTCTTCACTGATCTCACTCAGAAGTAATTTTTCTTAATGCATTTAGCATTGAAATCGCTTTTATGAGTATTTGTTATTACAAGCAGACTGGAATTACCATGTATACCATGTATTAGCCAACCTGAATATCAGCTGAGACATCTAATTTTATTACAAAAACTACATTAAAATGTGCTGAAACTCAGCTTATACATGAGTATATACACATGTAATTAGAATTGTGGGTTTTTATTTTCTTTGCACCTTTTCTGAATATATAGGAATACCCTTAAAGTATATTTTGTTTTATTAATACGTAATATATATAGAGTGACATCAGTATTCAGTATACTGGGTTCCAGTGGTTGAGGTAGTTTCCAGGAAATTTATTAGCCTTATGACATGTTCTAAATGCCTATATCTGGCACATACATGTAAACAGTCATTTGTTGAATAATTAAAAGACTATAGCTTTAAAGTGTATTACTTTGAATAGTTTGATAGAAGACACATATGCCTTAATGTCTTAAGTTGGCATTTAACTTACTCTCTTCTTGGTTAAGTTAAACAAACATTGGCTTTTCTAAGTAAAAAAATATTTAGTATATAGATACAATCGATATTACCTATGCCTACATGTACTTGTATGCATGTGACATGTTTACTTATGTAGCCACCATCATAATCGTGATATAGAACATTTAAATCATCCTGCAATGTTCCACTTTGATTCATTTTCCAACTTTTACGCTTGGGCCTAGTCAGTCGCTACTTTGCTCTTTGATCTTTTCTTGGACATTCTATAAATGGAATCACACAATATGTTGTCTTTGGTATCTGGCTTCATGTACATTTCATATTCATAAATGTTACATATTTGGGTAGGTCCTTTTTATGGATAACCAGTTTTTCATTTTATAGGTTAGGTATATGATTGATTATCCAGTCAGCTAGTTGGTGGGTATTTGAGTTCCTAATTTTGATTATTAAGAACAAATCTGATGTGAACTATTGAGTACAATTAAGTTTCTGATTCTTTAATACTAGAAAAAGTGAAAAAGTATTTTCAAATCATAGAAACCTCTATTAAACAAAATTATATAAAAATAATAAGGAACCTTGGTGGATTAGTGGGTGACACGTTGGGTTGCCAACCACAAAGTCACCAATTTGAAACCCCCAGCTGCTCCAGAGGAAAAGGACAAGGCTTTCTATCCTCATGAAGTTACAGTTGTGCTCGCTTTGGCAGCACATAGACAAAAAAGTTACAGTCACAGAAGCCCGCAGGGAAAGTCCTACTCCTATCATGCATCATACTCCTTCTATCAGCTGGAATTGACTCCAATGCAGTGAGTTATTGAAATGTGAAATTATTGTTTCTCAACATATCCATCCACCATTCTAGGTAAACTTCTGACACCAATATTTCCATTTCCGTAGGTCAGTATGAATCAGAATTGAATTAATAGCAGTAAGAGCCCTTTTCTAAAGAATTCTTGGCTTTTTTATTTTCGCCATGTCAAAAACAATGGCAATGATTGTTGACATTTGTTCTTTGAATTTGGGGAATGAAATGAAGTCTTTAGGGTACATAGAGTAAACATGCCCAACTAAATTCTCACGGGCCAGTCTTGCTATCCTCAAAGAATAAGCGTGTATATTGTTGTGATGGGAAAATTCTCTGGGTGCAACGTTCCTAGCCTTTTTTTATTTTTAAAGTTTGCCAGAGCAGTTTTTAATTTTTGAAAAACATATCAAGAAGCCCTTGTGTGATCGCCTTGTGTTCTTTGAGGAAATCCATCAAATTGCCTCTTTGGGCTCACAAAACATATTCAACATAACCTTCTGAGCTGACTTCTCTGCTGTCAATAACTGGACCAGCAGTTTCCTAGGAGACATTGGTTTGGTTGGCCGTCACTCTAGATTGTATTGGTAAATGCAAGACAGGTCTCCGGAAGACATAAATTGTCATCATTATCTTCATTCTTGCTTAAAAGACTGTTGGAAAGATCAGCTCTTGAGCTACTTCATATTCATATTATGCTTTTGGCACCCAGCAGTTGAAGGCTACTGAGGACAAGCTGTTTGTTTAAAATTGAAACTGATAAGCAATATAAGAACCCAAGTTCAATAGTAGTTTGTGGTCATCTTCTATCAATTTGTAGACCTCAGCCAGTTTTTTTATTCATAGAGGTTGATGGTTTTCTTTCCCTTGGTTTATCTTTGAGATCTTAAAAATATTTGATCTGTGAGGGGGTAACCAAAGCAAAAAAAAAAAAAAAACCCTGGAATTTTTTCACAAAAGCTATATTATGAATTTTGTTACAAAACAATCTTATCAGGCTGAGCCCCGGTGGTGTAGTGATTGTGTGTGGGACTGCGGCCCACAGGGGTTGCGGTTCAAATCCAGCAGCAGCTCTCCAGGAGCAAGGCTGGGCTTCTACTCCCATCAGGGCAGTGATGCCAAAAAAACAAAACAAAACAAAACAACAAACAACCTTATCATTTTCAGAGTACTTCCCATTATATTTAATATATTTGTCAAATCTGCGATTCCATTCTTGGAAACATTTTTCAAACTCATCTGTTTGGATAGCCTACGGTACCTCCCACTAGAGAAACAAATTCATATGTGTATAGGAAGAAACTTTATATACAAAAGCAATTGACTATTGAGAAAACAGCCCAGTCCTGATCAAGTCCATAAGTCCGATATTTGCCCATATGTCTAGTACCAATCTATAAAGTCCTCTACAGATTCACGAAACACATGCAGTAATAGCACCGAAGATCATGGGCCAGTTGGGGAGAAGTCTTGTGGATCTAGTGGCATTGCAAGCACCTTAGCGCGGGCATGGGTTTCCACCTGGCTCCTCAAGTTCAGGGTACGAGTGTAGTTACATGTGCCTTGTGAACTGCAGTGTCTTCCAGGGAGTTACTAGTGGGAGTGTCCCCTGCCTCCAAGGAGTTCCCAGAATCCTCAAGAGGCCATGTCCATACAGAGGCCTCTTGACTGTGACCTGATTGACAGGCTGGACATTCCTGTACTCTTAATCATCTCAACTTGACATATATACTCAAGTATAAGCAAACCTGAATAACAGCCGAGGCACCTAAACTCGGCTTATATACAAGCATATACCGTAACTACCACAGTGCACTCCTTGTCAATTTGACATTTTCTTTGTTTTTTTTATTGACAGCAACTTTTGTTTTTTGGGGGGAGCATCACTGCTCTCAGGTGGGAGTAGGAGGCTCAGCCTTGCTCCTGGAGAGCTGCTGCTGGATTTGAACCATCAACGCAGTGGGCCGCAGTCCCACACACAACCACTATGCCACCGGGGCTCAGCCCTTGACATTTTCTTATAACTCTCTTGCCATAGACAGTTTTCAAGCAAATAATAATAAAATCATATCTGGGGGCTGAACCCCAGTGGCATAGTGGTTGTGCACGGGACTGCGGCCCACTGGGATGGAGGTTCAATTCCAGCAGTGGGACTGGGCCTCCTACTCCTACTGCTGGAGAGCAGTGATGCCCCCCCCCCCCAAAAAAAAATCATATCTGTACGTAACAGGATAAAATTAAAATACATACAGTTCAATATGTGCCACCCTCTTTTAAACTCTATAAGTAAACAAAGCACCAGTATCCTTTGCCTAACAATTGCAGTTAAGTAACACCTACATCTTAATCTTAAAATCCTATAATTCTATTCGACCACCTGTGAAAGTTTTTAAGCCAGCCATTCCATGTCTTTATCTGACCCATTTTTTTTTTTGGTATCCAAATGTCTATACTGCCCATCTACATCAACCCAGTGCTCTTAGGAGACAATCACATTCTGTGATGTGAAGAATCTTTATTCAAATTGGAACCTTGTGGTTTTTGCTTCTATAAAGCAAAGTCAAATCAGGACAGGCCGTGCTTGATCTTCGGCAATATGCAGCCAATTCACAGGCTGAAAAGTCTTCTCTTCATCTGCTCGGGTTCTGGTCAACTCAATGTGGGCTCCCTCACTTAGCCTCACAGAGTGTCCATTGGTTGCCTTATCTTTAAACCATGGGTTCATCAATAATTCTCAACAAGCCTAGCCCCCTTGTGCTAGGTCATGAACTTCAAACCAGTCAACCTGCTCCTGTCTTGTCCTGTAAAACAGGTCCACGGGTGTCAGTGCCCAGACTCAACCCATCTCTGCGTTGCTGCTTTTCTCCCATTTCCATTCAATTGGATCCAAGTGGTCACATAGCAAGCATTTCAGGCTGCCACAGGCTCCTTTTAACGTTCAGTTTTAGAAAGGAGTTTTCTTTATGGTTCCACATTTTTTTCCCCAGCCTCTGACAAAAACTAGTTTGGACTTCAAAATCCAAAGTTTCTTATTTCTTTTTTGGAGCGGGGGGGGGGGGGGGGGGGTTCACTGCCCTCTGGTGGGAGTGGGAGGCCCAGCCTTGCTCCTGGAGGGAATGGGAGGCCCAGCCTTGCTCCTGGAGAGCTGCTACTGGATTTGAACTGCCAACTCAGTGGGCTGCAGTCCCGTGCACAACCGCTATGCCACTGGGGCTCAGCCAGCTTCTTTTTCCTTCAATCTGTCAGTGACCCCTTAAGCAAAACTCTTTAAATGCACACATCCTGAGTGAGTACTCCAAAGCAAGGGGAAGGGCTTATCTTTTCAGAACCTTTTTTGCAGGAAAGATCTAAACTCATTTAAAAATTAAATTTTAATTGCTTGAGGCAAGTGGGCTTACAGTCTATTTTCATACTTCGCTGTAATCATTTCTGTCCATCATATAGCAACAATAATAAGCCAGAAAATCAGTATAGCAAAGTAGAATCAGATACTTGATTCTTAAAACAGTCAAATTCAGTCCTTATTTATCTTTTCTTAATCATTATCTAAACTATTATTTAATAAAATATTGGATCAGACCTCAGATAACATTTCCTCAAGCCAGGATCAGGCCTTCTGTCAGCCATTTTCCTTAAGCAGCATGGTGTCTGGGAAATGGAAGGGACAGTTTCTAGCCAAGTACATCATTGTTTTCTTTCACTTAGCATGTTTTCAAGGTTGATCCAAGTTTTAGTATCTAGAAATATACCCTTCATTTCCATTGCCAAATAGCCATATTTTATTTTATACATCCATCAATTGATGACATTTAGGTTGTTTCCAGTGTTGAATTATTAACTGAATTATTATTATGACTATATTATAAACTTTTTTGGGGGGGCATCACTGCCTCCTGGTGGGAGTAGGAGGCCCAGCCTTGCTCCTGGAGAGCTGCTGCTGGATTTGATCCAGTGGGCCGCAGTCCCGCTCTCAACCACTTATGCCACCGGGGCTCAGTCCTCATATTATAAACTTTTATGTATAAATTTTTGTGAGGACATAAGCTTAATTTTTGTGGCTATATATATGTGTGTGTGGAGTCGTTAGATTGTGTGGTTAATTTAACAGTTGAAGAACAGTTTTCCAAATTGGCTTCACCTATTTTTTATTCCTGCTAATAATACCGACTGTTCAATTTCCCCACATCCTTGTTAAATTTATCTCTGAGTATTCTCATCTTGGTATATGAATTGATATCGCCTAGTGTTTGTTTGTTTTTTTTAAGTTGACCATTTAGTGAAATTTTACTACAAATTAGGTTCATGCTTAACAATTCAATAGCATTGGGTTTTGAGTTTAAGTATAATTTTCAAGGAGCACTAGTG
The DNA here is from genome assembly GCA_004026705.1 of Nesogale talazaci. Taxonomy (NCBI): domain Eukaryota; kingdom Metazoa; phylum Chordata; class Mammalia; order Afrosoricida; family Tenrecidae; genus Nesogale; species Nesogale talazaci. The sequence goes on from PVJH01039211.1 coordinate 10,835, forward strand.
GCCCTGTCAGGTAGTTATTGAACTGTTAACCCTGAGGTTGACCATTCAAATCTGCTAGCTATTCTGAGAGAGAAAGATGCTCTTATAAAACTTTAAACCATATAGGGACATTATTTATTAGTCAGAATTTACTGGATGGCATTGGATTTGGCTCTATACATGTTATGTGTCATTGGATACATTTTTCACGGTGTCAGCATTCTCATTATTTATATTCTCACTTATTCTTTTTCCATTAATCTAGCTTTCTTCTCTTAGTTTATGAACTTTGCTTTGTGACTTTTTTTTTTTTAAGAGAGGTGGGTAGTATACCACCTCCTGGGGTTGCTGGACTGATCCTAGGGAGCCTGCAAAAGCAGGTGGCTACACTTTATCCTGTATTTTGGGCCGTTGTACAAGTTTAATTGTTGTTAGCTACCCACGTTTTTTATACCCCAGACACTACTACGTACAATAGTATCTTTATGAATTATGCCATGCCAATTGATAGGCGTTGTCCACTGAGACTATCAAACCTAGTAAAACAACTTACGAGATGTTTGCTATGTCCAGGAAGTATTTTGACTACCATTGAGTTAATTTTGACTATAGCAACCCTTGGTAGGGTCTCTGAGGCTGTAAATCTGTACAGGAACCCATAACTTTATCCCTCTCCATATCTGGAGTGATTGGTGGGATTAAACCACTCACCTTATGACTAGCAGTCGTCCAGTGCTTACCCAGTGGAGCCCTGTGACATAGCAGGTTATGAATAATGAAGGGAATAAGGAAGCTGTCTGCCTTTGTAGATATTTAAAGCCTTGGAAACCAAAGGGGGCAATTCTGCTCTGCCCTCTAGGTTTGCTATTACCCAGATGACTTGATGGCAGAGGGTTTGTTTCTTTTTTGATTTAGGAAGTATTTGTACCTGGGCCTTATGTGCTTATTATGTATGTGAATATATATATGCAGCCACCACACACATGTATGCCGACTGATATATTTATACATGTACACCTATGTAATTCAGTGATTTCATATATATATATATATATATATATACACACACACACACACAGAATCATTACATATGTAACCATCCTGTTTTCATACATAAATTTTTCTGTCATAATTTGCCCTGGTCATGTTGTGCACTGTACCCTTTGCCTATGTTATTATTACTTTTCCCATCACAAAAATTAGCAAGTGTCTTCTGTCTAGAAAGTCCTTCCCCCTCCTATTTTTGCTTTATATCAAAGAATACTATTTTCTATGTATACCTACCTATTTTTGTCTTTTTGTAAAGGTGAGACTTAGTATTTGCCCTTTTGTCATTGACTTGACTCATGCAGCATTATGTTTTCCTAATTCTCCCTTGTTAGGTTTTGAGAACTCATCATCATTCTTGATAGTTCCATAGCATTCCATTGTGTGTGTGTGTGTGTGTGTGTGTGTGTGTGTGTATACCACAATTTGTTTGATGGACACTTGGGTTGCTTCCCTCTTTTTGCTATTGTGAATAATGCTATGATGAACATAAGTGTTCACATGTCTATTCATGTTGCTGCTCTTAGATCTAGCAATCATTATGGTTGCTGGATCATAAGTTATTTCTGTTGGTAGCTTTTTGAGGAAGTGGCATACTGTATTCTATTTGGGTTATACCATTTTACAAGGAGCCGTTGGTGCTGTAGTGGTTACAAGTTGGACTGCCATGCGCACGGTCAGCAGTTTGAAACTATCAGCAGCTCTGCAGGAGAAAGACTGGACTTTCTACCCCCTTAAACGATTACTCTCAGAAACCCAACAGGCAAGTTTCTATGAGTAGACATTGACTCGAAAGGGAGTTTGAGAGTGAGTACCATTTTACTTTCTCACCAGCGGTGAATAAGAGTTAAATTACCTCACAGTTTCACCAGCATTTTTTGTTTATCTATGTCATTTTTTTTTAGGTGTGAAATGTAGATCTCATTGTAATTTTGACTTACAGTTTTCTAATAACCAGTGGAGAGGAACCCTGGTGATGAAGTGGTTACACTTTGGGCTGTGATCAACATGGTTAGCAGCTGGAAACCATCAGCCATCTGTTCTGGAAAGACTGGGCTTTCTACTCTTGTGAACAGTCTGGGAAACTCACAGTGGGTCACCGTGAGTCAGCATTGACTCCGTGGCAATGAGATTGGTTTTGAAATAACTGGTGGCAGAGTCCTGGTGGCACAGTGCCTGAGTTGGGCTGCTAACCTCAAGGGCAGCCATTTAGAACCACCAGCTGCTCCTTATGAGAAAGAAGAGTTATTAGAGGAAGACCAGCTTCCAATACATACATCACAGATTCGATAGGCATGGTTGTACAGCGATAATCATTATTTATTATAGTAAAGTTATAGAGAGCACGAGGCACAGAGAAACCATAAGAGTCAGACACATTTCTTTTTTGTTTTTTTTTCTTTTGTTTTGGGCATCACTGCCCTCTGGTAGTGGGCGTGGGAGGCCCAGCCTTGCTCCTGGAGAGCTGGTGCTGGATTTGAACCTCCACCCCAGTGGGCCGCCGTCCCGTGCACAACCACTACACGACCGGGGCTCAGCTGAGTCAGGCACATTTTGTGGTAGCATGCTCACCTCAGCCCCGTGTGGTGACCCACCGTGGAGAGAGAGTGAGTGAGGGAAGGGATTGCATGAAGAAGAGGGGCCGAGAGCGGTGCAAGAGAGAGAGTCCTTATAGTGCCCAAGCCTTATATATTGTATACCCTTTGGCACCATGCAAGGCTGACTTCCAACCAAATACAGGCAAATAGTTTGCTTAATATTTTGGGGTCTATAACTGTGGAAAAGTCCTCTCTTCATCCCACAGTCTTTCTACTTCCAAAAAGAGTTTCAGGGTGGAAATCCACAAGGACATTTCTACCCTCTCTTATAGTGTTGCTATGAGTAGGAATTGACTGGATGGCAGTAAAGTTTGGTTGATTTTTATTGTTTTGGTTTTAATAGCTAGTGATTGTAAGTTGTGTTATGTGGTAGCTGCGTGAATGTCCTCTCCAACTTGGTGAAGAATCTGTTCATGTCCTTTGCCTTTTTTTTAAAAAGATCATTTTATTGGGAGCTCTTAAAGCTCTTAACAATCCGTATATCAATTGTATCAAGCATATTTGTACATATGTTGCCATCATTATTTTCTAAACACTATTTGAGCCCTTGGTATCACCCCCTCTTTTTTTCCTTCCCTCTCCCCCACTCACGATCCTTTGGTAAATTATATTTTCATATTTTACACCCTCAACTGTCTCCCTTCTTTCTAGGTTTCTGTTGGGGGTCCACCTGTGGCAGGGTGTGGTTATCTGTCTACCCTTGCTGTTGGTAGAGACCCCTTCCTCCCCTGTTCTCCCCCATCTTCTCCTTACCCTCCTAGTATCGCCACTCCCGTTTCTGTTTCTGAGGGGTTTATCTGACCTGGCTTACTAGTGCACATGTTCTGGTCTAGCCAGAACTGAAAGGCAGAACTGGGATCAAGTAATGGGAGCGAGGAAGCCTCAAAGAACCAGAGGAATAAGGACCCAAGTAGAAAACAAATGGTGTGAGAATGATGATGGCAGCATGTGGAGAGCTGGATTCAAAGGCCATTGTATACCCAGGCTCCCGCAGCAGCCACTCATCAGCACAGCCATGCCCTCCGTGCCAGCAGCAGGCATGACACCCAAGGCAGCAGATAAGACCCCTTTTAGTCCTCCCCATATGTGGGCCAGGAAGGTTTACTCAGGGCAGGTGGGTGGGCGAGACCATCCGCGGAAACTCTGGTTGGTATTTTCCCTTTAAGGCAAACTGTTACCCTTTCCTGTGCTATGAGTAACCTTGATGCAATGCAGCAGTAATTATTCCCAGTAGAATCTTTAACCCTTTGCTAACAGTTAATACAATTCTCATTTCAGTGAATGCTTAAGTCTAGAAAGTCAGGGGGAAAAAAAGGTGGGGGGTGGGGGGGACATGTGGAGAGCCGGATTCAAAGGCCATTGTTTGCTCTGCAAACAATCCCTTCAGCCCCAGGGTTTTTAGCAAAAGTCATCATGCTCTACCGACTGAGCTAGCCGGGCAGGCAACAAACGGGAAGGGGGTCGACCGGTTTCTCGGGGTTGTTCACTTCTTCCAGGGACGTCCTCCTTCTCCAGGCGGCCGTCCGCGAGGAGGGCTAGCTTTTTGGAGCGCGGGGAGCGCGGCTGACAAAGTGCTATGGCTCTCAGGCCTCACGGGTTGAAAGGAGAAGTCCGCCGGTCACAGCTGCAGCGGCAGTCGTAGTGGTCACAGCGGCGTTTCTAGGCGGTTTCGTTTTTGGGCAGCCTGAGACTTTCAGCTCAACGCGAGAACCACAGCTCAAAGTTATGCGTGAGTTTTGAAAGTTCGGGTGCTGCTCTTCAGCTCGTTCTGCAGCCGATAGAGAGACCGTTTAGCACTGTCGCCGATGTCCCTTAGCCGTAGATGCAGCGCTCTCAACTCGCAGGATTGCCCCACGTTGGGCGCCAGAAATGCCCCGGCCTGCGCGACATTCACACATGGATCTCTGGATCCGGAGCCTGGAACATGAAGATGGGCAGGGGACGCGAAGAATGGAGGCAAGACAGGATTCTGATCAAGCCTCGTTTATTGGGGAGAAACTCAGGGTAGATATAGCCGCACAAGCCGGAAGAGGGAGGTACTTATGCAAATACAGCATATAAGGGAAACAACCAATAGTATTACAACACATACGACCTGATAATATGCAAATACAGTGAATGGGGGGAACAGCCAATAGTATTACAACACATGCGAACTGATAATATGCAAATACAGTGAATGAGCGAACTAGTTTACTGTAACCAATTAGGGGCGAAGTTCCAAAAAAGATAAAAAAGGCTCGCCAAAGGGGCCGCAGCCCTCAACTAGGGCCGGTATGCTAATGAGAGTACAGAAGAAGGGTAGAAAACAAGGTCCGTATTAACCAATGATGATAGAGGTCAGTGACAGCGTCAGCATCTGGAAGCAGGCTTTCGCCAGAGCATGATGACTTTTGCTAAAAACCTTGGGGTGGAAGGAATTGTTTGCAGAGCAAACAATGGCCTTTGAATCCCGCTCTTCACAGCAGCACATGTACAAATGTGCTTGACAGGATGGATGGATGGATGGATGGATGGATGGATGGATGGATGGATGGATAGATGGATGGATTGATTGTGATAAGCTGTAAGAGCCCCTGATAAAATGATTTTAAAAAAGTAAAAGAATCAGGAATATTGTGTGCTTCATTGGTGCTATACTGCACTCTTTTTAACTCATCCCTTCCTTGTGACTCTTTTGTTAGCAAGTGTCCCATTGTTTCCAGATGGATTTTGTGTCTGTGCTCCAACCCCCCTCATTCTCATCAATGTGCTTTGTTTGTTTGTTTTGGGTCTCCTGATGCCTGTTACCGGATCCTGTGGATATCACAGGTTGGTCCATGTGGGCTTGTTGCTTCTCTGCTAGGTGGCCACTTGTTTAACCTCAAGCCTTTAAGACACCAGATGCTATATCTTTTTGCTTATGTATCCATTTTATTTTCAGTGATATTACAGGGAAGGTGAGCATCACAGAATGCCAGGTTATTCTTGCATTGAGGGAGGGATTGAGCAGAGGCCCAAAGTCCCGCCACTACCTCAGTATATTGCCATATAGGCAAATGTATGTACATAATCCAATACTTCTAGTTTCATGAATTAATGTATTTACATGTACACACTGCTATGTTTATACCTTTAGCTTCCTAGAT
>PVJH01039212.1:0-16575 GCA_004026705.1 Nesogale talazaci
GGGGAGTAGAAAATCTCACCTACTGACCTTCAGGTTAGCAGCTGCGGAACCCGCCAATACCACCAAGGGCTCCTTCACTCCAAAATCAAACGCAACCTGATGGGCCTGGTGGGTTGTGTGTTGGGCTGTTGGCCTCTAGGTTAGCTGTTTGAGACCACCGTCTACTCCACGAGAGGAAGATGGGCTGTTCCTATAGGGATTTAACATCAGAAGCCCACAGGGGCATTTCTACTCTGTCCTATCGGCTTGGTGTGCTGGGCTCTATAAAGTCTCCCCCAAATCCAACCCAATAGTGACCTTACGTACCAAAGGTGGGTCTCCAGCACAAATCTTCATGGGAGCAGGAAATCCCATCTTCCTTCAGAGCAGCTAAAAGGTTCACACTACTGGCTTGGCAGTTAACAGCCCCAGACAACCCACAACCACACCCATGCTCCTGATTTAGGGATTCTGAAGCACCTCTGACTGTCCTGGGAAAACATTCAGATACCACCTTGAGAGCGGGCTTTCTGCTTCCTCAGTCTTGAAAACTTCCTCTGCCCTGTAGAGTCCCTGAGTTGGCATCAAATTGATGGAGATGAGTGAGTGGAAGGGCTTGGTTTCTGAGATTCACTACAAGGGAAGAGGCATTTTTCTCCCAGGGTGCTGCTGGCAGGTTTGTGCAGTGCTTACTCCATAGCGCCACCAGGGGAGGGGAGGAGGTGGGGAGGGACAGTTGCTAACAGGAAGAGGACCCACAGGCCCCTAGTGGCTGCACTATGCCTCAGCAGGGAAGCAGCTTACTGGGACCCTACCCAGAACACCCCTGCGAGTGCGATGGGCTAAGTGTTTCCTCATGGGGCCTGGGGGCTTGGAGCTGGTGTGTGCCGGGCCAGGATGGAGAGGACAGCCTATGGGTTACATGGTGAGGCACCGTGGGTTACAATTCGCTGTGGAAACCTCGCAGGCCTGGAGGACATTTCTGAGTGGTCCTTGCTCACCTTCGTGGTCTGGGGCCCTGCCTTGACCCCAAACACTGTACAAGTGCAGGGCTGAGGCCTGGGTATTTGAGGAGCTGTCCTTTATAAAGCCCTAGTAAAACATGGAGGGATGCCTGGCAGCATGAGTCAGAAATGGACGTGAACTCCGTGGTTCTGATGGCTGAGGAGCAAACAGCCAGGGGTCCAGACGCCTGTGGGTCTTAAAGGTTCCTAGAGGATTAGGCTGAGCTGCTGGACAAGTGAACCCGTGAGAAGGACTTTCTAGGCTGTGGAGGAGGCAGATTACCCAGGTCTCTGATTTAAGACCAGTGCTCCAAGCAGGGCCTCTCACCTGACGAAAGGGGCTGGAGTCCAGCAGCTCTGTAGATGCTCCCATCACACATGTCCGCCCCAACCCCTGTGGGACCCGCCTGCTGCAAGCTGCCATTCCACCTTAAGCATGGGAAGGTGGGATTTTCTGTCCTGGGAGGCGGGTGTGCCCTCTGCTGCCCCAAGGAGAGTGTACACACACCAGGGCTGCTGGGATTCCCAAGCCCATCACGCAGTGTGGCTGGCTGTGGTGGCCCCTCCGAGCCGTCCGCGCTGGTTCACCACAGCGGGCACACAAGGTCCAATGTTCCGGCGAGTTGTCAGCCGCTGGGATGAAACCCTCAGGGAGCCTGCAATCAGTCTCTGCCAATCGCCGCCCCTCCAATGCCCGCCCCCCCCCCCGCCCCGCCCAGGAAGGAGCCCAGGATCAGGATGCCCAAGAGCGGGAGGGATCCACCCTGCGCCCGGTAGCGGAGGAAGACGCGCGCCAGGCTTCCAGTGGGGGCTGCAGAGCTTGTGCGCTTGCGCGGGGTCGGGGGCGCGGGACACAAGGCGGGGTTTCGTGGGATGGGGCGGGGCAGGGGGCGGGTGTCCTCACGCGGGTCCGCTGCCGCGCCACCTTAAGGGGCGCGCTGACATCAGCGCGGCGCCGTCGCCGCCGCCGCCCGTGGGGTGGGATTTCCTCCGCTGCCGCCGCGGGTCCTGCGCCGCGTCCAGCCCGCCCGGCCGCCCGGCCCTGGGGAGGGATGCGGCGGCGCGGTGCCCAGGATGCCCCGAAGCCCCGGGACGCGCCTCAAACCCGCCAAGTACATCCCGGTGGCCACAGCCGCCGCGCTGCTGGTGGGCTCCAGCACCCTGTTCTTCGTGTTCACGTGAGTCCACGCTGGGCCCGACTGGGCACATCCGGGTCGCCGGCAAGGGACAGCGATGGGCAGCACCAGGAGTCCCCGCCATGGGCACTGAAGTTGGGCTACCACTGCACCTCTCCTAGCGCATCAGAGGCACCTCCCAAGGGTGCCAGGCAGGCCCCGGGTGTGGGGCAGTGGGCCAGATGGGGCAGGGTGTACAGTGCTGCCCAGGGTGTGGCTCTAGACCTCTGAACCTCGAGAGATCTCAGAGGGACGTGGGCGCTCAAGCCACAAACCCTCCCTGCAAGGAATCGTGGGGTCAGTGCCCAGTTCCACGTAGGTGTGGCCTGGCCCTGCAGCCATGTGCCTGCCTCCAGCAGTGGCCTGGGCCCTCTGCTTTCCCTTGGCCTCACTGGAGGGCCCAGACCAGGCCACACCCAGGGACAGAGATTTGCACAGCCTTGCCCCTGGGCACAGGCACCCAGGGTGCAGTGGGTTAAAGCACGGTGCAGCCCACGGCTGCCTGGGAGGTGGAAGGTGGCAGCCGCCGTGCAGGAGAGAGGTGAGGCATGATTCCTATAAAGGCAGCTGCCCTTGGGGACCCTAAGGGCCATATGTACATTAACTATGCAGTCACTAGCTGTTGGGATTGACTCCCGGCAGTGGGTTGAGTTTGAGTTTGGGGTCCCAGGCCAGGCACCGGGCCACCTTGCGGTCAGACCATGAAAGGGCCGACAGAGGACATGTCACCCAGGGCCTCCCTGTCCCCTTGTCCCCCTTCCACACTTGCGCTGTGGCTGGCAGTGGGTCTCGGTCCAGGGAGCTATGGGGCTGGCAAGGCTGCAGTTCCAGGATCGTGGAGTTGCCCTGCCCTAGGCTTCCGCCTGCATGAGGAATGAGAGTGGGCAGCAGGCTTGCCCTTTCACCTCGCTGAGGCCGAGAGCAGGGCATAGACCAACAACCATGGCCACTAGAGTCTTCGGGGAACGAGGGCTCCAGGGGTCCCCAGGGGTCCCGGCAGCCAGGGACGCATCACCCTGAGGTGGTGGCCCTGAGAGGGAAGTCAGCTGTGAGCAAGGCTCCCAGGGCCCGGCTTATTTTCGCAAGAGTGAGTCTGAACTGGGCGTGTGTGGAGGCAGGGAGCCCCTGCCCGCCTGGGTGGGAGTCGAAGCCTGTGAGAATGTGTTTAAAAAAGGCCTGTGTGGATGGGCTTATTTCTGGCTTGGGCGAGCAGGCGTTTTTCTTGTTACACAGATGCTGGGGAAGGAGACGGACAGTGGGTGGGTGGCCCTGGGGAGCCTGTTATGGGGGGTTGGAGGAAAAGAGGTTCCACACAGTTCAGGTCCTGCCCAGGAGACAGGGTGGGGAGCGTGGGAGTCCTGAAGGTGGGTCCCTTGGTGGTATTCCCTGGGGGTCTACTTGAGGGGGAAAAGATGAGGTTGTCTGGTCTTGCAAAGGTCTCCGAAATCTTAGGTGGGGTCGCTATGAAGTGGGCTCCTCATTGTTGGGTTGCTAACCGTGAGGTCAGCAGTTCAAACCCCCCAGCTGCTCCTTGGGAGAAAGGTCAGGCTGCCTGCTTCCATCAAGACTGACAACCTCCAGACCCTAGGGGGTAGTTCCAGTCTATCTCGGAGGGCTCTTACAAGTGGGAATCGACCCATGACAGTGGGTTTTTGGAGCTTGGGATGGTAAGATGCTGAAGTAGGTGTCCTGTTTCGAGATGCGTGTTGACTGCAGTTCAGAGGGGCCTCCTGGCCTGGTCCCCCTCCTCCTGGGCTCACCTTGGCCCCTCGTGGGGCTGTGCCAGATATAGTTCTTCCCATGGTTCTAGGTGTTTGAAACAGTGCGGTGGTGTCAGAGGGCCTCGGTGTCAGAGAGCTGTTCTCTCTGAACTGTAGCTGCCCCACCTGTTGGTCGTGGTGGTTGCTCACATTGGCAGATGCCCGTTTTGCCCTTACTTTGTTCCTAGAAACTGGAGTTTGGGGTTGAGGGCACAGTGGAGGTTTCATGTGCTGCAGAGGCTAGTCGTGCTCCCCATACCTGGTCCTGCATGCGCCAGATGTGACTTTGGCTCGCTCATGCCTAGGGGGAAGAGGCCCTACCCCAAGGAGGGAGAGTAGGGCCTGGGGTGCACCAGCTGGCTAAAGAAGCCTCAGGACCTCACATACCCCTTAGTCCAGGGCTCTCCTGGACCAGCCCCCAGCCAGGCTTGCTTCCTAGGTTGCACAGTTCTGATCATGAAGGTGTTGGGGAGTCTGACTCATCTCCGACCCTGACCTTGCTGGGCCCCTCTGAGGCAGCTTGGTTTGCAAGAGATGGGCTCTGTTTGGGGCAGCAGGCCAGACAGATTCAGCAGAGGGGCTCCTTTTCATGGGACAGGCCTCTTATCATTCCAGAAAGGTGTTCTCTCCTGTGTCACTCCCTGCTGCTAAGCCTGGGCTGCTCCTGCACCCACTCCTTCTGCCCTCAGGGCCCCCTGTCTTCTCTCTGTGTGGAACAGACATAAGTTGTCTCCCCTCATGCCCAGGCAAGTAGCAGTCCCAGATCACATGAGACAGGGTTCATCTCACTGCGGAGTGTGGTGGTGGTGGTGGGGGGAGGGGGGGGCCAGGAAGGCCTGCGGAGGCTAGGGTGCCAGTTGACTGCCCAGAGTTCCCTCCCCACCCTCCTTGTCACCCTCATCCTGGGTGCTGATGAAGGGGTGCATACTCCCAGGCAGGTGTTCAAAAGCCTTCCTGAGGTCCTGGGGGTTTGGGTCACCCTAGACCCCAGCTGTCCTGTGCACTGTGACACCACCAAGCCAGCCACGTGCCCTGCACACCCACCCTGAGTCCTCTGCAAAGTGAGGTGCAAGCACCTGGGCCCAGGCCAGGGCAGGCCGTCTGCTGGGATGGTGTGGCAGGTCCCTCTACCCCTTTTCCACACTCAGGGACCCTGACAGGCTGCAGCAAGCCATGTGCTGGGGAGAGGCAGGTGTGGGCAAGTGGGACTTGCATTTGGAAACAAATAGGAGCCCTCCCTTCAGGATGCATTGTGCTCTGGCCCCTTCCGAGCCTCTGTTTCTCCATTTGTCCTGACCCAGGAGGGGTCTGATGGGTTGGATTGAACACTGATCCACTGGCCCTGAAGCCAGTGCTGCCCTAGACCATGAGTGTTGATGGAAAACTATTTTCGTGGACACGTCTGTCCCACATCCAGCTGGGGTGCACAGGCCACTTCTCCCTCAGGTGGAGGTATCTCCCTGGGGGGGTCAGGGTGGAGGACCTTAACCTCGGTGGGGCCCATGTCTGTGATAGGTGTCCTGGCCTATGGCTCTGTCATGGTGTGGGGTGGGGGCAGAAAGGGGGTGGGAAGCAGGCTCAGAGCCGATGAGCTGGGGCAGGTGTGAACCTGCCTATGACCTGCAGCCTGACTTGTTGGGAAATGGGCGGTGGAAGCCTATCCCAGCCAAGAGAACTCCAGGCAGCCCAGGGAACTGGTCTCTCTGATTGTGTGGTTTTGACAAACTCAGGCATGAGGGAACTATGGGCATGGGGCACTCAGAGGCCGCCCAGGATGAGACAGTCTGCTGCACAGCAAATGCTGACGGAGTGCCCCCTGGATGCTGTGTGCGCAGAGGGAGCCCAGGGAGGTGGAGGACCGAACCCAGATTGGGAGCAGCAGAGGGAGGAGGCTGACCTGCATGTGCATGTGTGCTCACATGCACAACGCCTGTGCCTGCAGAAGCGTGTCCACACACATGCATATTTCCTTTTGCATACCAGTGTGCGTGACTACAGACACATATGCACTGTGCCTTGTCTATGGACGTCTTAGCATATATATGTCTGCATATGCAAATGTGCATGTGTGTGCACCCGTGGGTATGTGCACATGGGTATGTGTGTGTCTCTGTGATTGAATGTGGTTGGATGTGCACGCACATGTGGCTTGCTATTTGCATATATCTGGTTCCCATGTGTACACACATGCTTGAGTACACATCCCTCTGTGTGTTTCCGAAAGTGTGTGTGTGTGTGTGTGTGTGTGTGTGTGTGTGTGTGTCTTTGCCCAAGCCTGTCCTGAGGCAGCAGGTGGGGCTAACTATCACCCAGGTCCTGTTATGGGCGTCCCAGGCTTGAAAGTCTTGGGGAGGGGGTAGTGGCTCAGGTTCCAGTTGGAGTGCCTGCAGGTCCCTCCCCAGAAACTTCCCCACCATCACCTAGCGTGAGGTGGCCAGGATGCACAGGGGCCACCCAGCGCTCCGCAGCAGACACTGCCTGGTCACAGTGCAGCTGTCCACATTGTGGGATGGTTGCCGCCTTCACCCCCAGAGGCCATGTGCTCAAGCGGGGCCCCCAAACACAGGCTGTCCAGGCTAGTGAGAGGTCAGATCAATGTGTGTATGGGAGGAGGGGGAGTCCAGATTTATACTTGGGGCTCAGGCCCCCCTGACTGGTGGGCAAGTGCGCCCCACAGTCCTCTACAGCCCACTTGACGGCAGGGCCAGGAGGCAGCAGACGCAGGTTTGAATCTCAGTCCAGGGCTTCTTCGACCCTCTGTTTCTCGTCTGTGAGACAGCAAAGACGGCAGCAAGTGGGATGTGCTGAGCAGGCTGACAGGCAGCTGTGCTCTGTGTTGGGGGCAGCTGCTTTGTCCCCCAGCTGCCTGTCCGTCATCTTGTTGCCCAGGGCCTTGAATCTATAGGGGCCACCCCTGCTGCCACCATCCTGACAGCCCTGACCAGGCTACAGTTCGAGTCTGTGCGGCTCATGGAGCAGTGCCTTCTAGAGGAACCCACCCAGGCCACTTGCTCTGATCGCCTCTTCCAGTGGGCTCACAGGCCCCCTTTGGGGCCATCCGCTTACTCACCAAGCCAGTGGCCAGGGCCTGGCCATGCATACGCTGCCGTGGGGTTCCGACATCTTGCTGCCTGGCGTAAGACCAGGGTCCCCCAACCCTGCAGTGTTAGTGCTCCAGGGCTCAGTCGCACCGACCCCAGAGCATGGGAAGACACCTGTTGGTGAGCCCTCGGAGGCCACAGCAGGAACAGAGGCAGGTCTCTGGGTGGAAGCCCGTGTCCTCGTGTGGATGCTGACCTCCGGGCTGGGCCGTGGAGAGAGAGGAAGGCTGACTCCCGCCCTGCTGGGTGTGCTGCTGTGGGAAGCGGCAGCTTTAAATAGCCTCTTGCTTTCCACTAAAAATAGCGTGTTCTCCTGGAGCCGGGTTGCTCAGACACACGGCTGGCTGCTGGCCAATCTCACATGGGTGCCGTTGTGGACGGCCTGCGCAGGGCAAGTCCCCACGGCTGCGGCTGCAGAGGGGATCCGAGCAGGAGATGGGTCCCAAGACCCCCCAGTTGCTCAGAGGAGCAGAGAGATTTGGGTTCATGGATAGGCCCCCACTGGGGGTACAGAGCCTGGGGTCGCCCAGGTAGGTGGACTCAGGCACCTGCTGTGCAGCCAGGTGCTCTCCCCAAGGGAATTATGACAGGCCAGCCCGGGGAACGCAGGAAGGTTCCCTGGAAGAGGGCATGCTTTGGAGCCAATGTGGATAGGAGCGGGGGAATTGTTTCTGAAAGTCAGGATTGCTGCCGGGAACACCTGCGCTGTGGGTGAGGTGCCCCCATTCACTTACCAAACGGGCCTCTCAGGGCCCTGCAGATCCCAGGACCTCCCTGGTGAGGGGCCCTCACTGCACCGAGGACAGGTCAGATTGCCCAAGGGGTCACTGACCTAGCCCAGCTCTCGGAGAGTGAAGGCATAGCGGCCTCCATCTCCAGTGACAGGGGACTGGAGGTGGAGTAGGGGGGTTTGGCTATCCCCCCTCCCCCCATGTGAGGTGACATATAGGCCCAGTAGCCTTTCCAAGGCTCACCTTCTGCACCCGTCACTGCCACCTTGTGGGGCAGCTGTCAGGGTGGGCTGGACCATGGGGAGGCCTCTGTACAACCACATGTGGTCACTCCAAATTGCGCCCCCCCCCCCCGCCTGTTTCCCCCCACCCCCCACAAACAGCATCTCCTGCCACCCTCAGCCAAGTTCTCTGACCTGCAGGTGCCCGTGGTTGACCCGCGCTGTGTCCCCGGCGGTCCCTGTCTACAATGGTATCCTCTTCCTCTTCGTCCTGGCCAACTTCAGCATGGCCACCTTCATGGACCCCGGCGTCTTCCCGCGAGGTAGGGCTCCGCTTCGCTCGACGACGAGAGACCCTGGGTGGGGAGGCTGGTGGAGATGGGCGAGGAGGGCCGCCCCCTCCCCAGGAAATGACCTGCCGCCCTCTCTGCGGCCCTCCGCCCCACCCCAGCGGACGAGGACGAGGACAAGGAAGACGACTTCCGGGCCCCGCTCTACAAGAACGTGGACGTGCGGGGCATCCAGGTCCGCATGAAATGGTGCGCGACCTGCCACTTCTACCGCCCGCCCCGCTGCTCCCACTGCAGCGTCTGCGACAACTGCGTTGAGGTGACCGGCTCTAGCTGCCCCCCCCCGGCCCACGTCTCCCACCTGCTGCCCGTGCTGCCCCCCGCCCCTCGCCCCAGCCCCCCGCCCCTCTGACACGTTGCTCCCGGCAGGACTTCGACCACCACTGCCCTTGGGTCAACAACTGCATCGGACGCCGCAACTACCGCTACTTCTTCCTGTTCCTGCTCTCGCTCAGCGCGCACATAGTGGGCGTGGTCGCCTTCGGCCTGGTCTACGTGCTGAACCACGCCGAGGGCCTGGGGGCCGCCCACACCACCATCACGTATCCTCTGCTCCTCCCGTGGGCTCCGCGGGGCCCCAAGGTGGGCGGGTGGGCCGGGGCCGGGGTTCGTCTGCGGTGCCCCATGGGTCTTCACACCCTCCCCAAAGTGGCTGGCCTTAACGGGCCAGAATGGCGGTCATGTGCGTGGCGGGCCTCTTCTTCATCCCGGTCATCGGTCTCACCGGCTTCCACGTGGTGCTGGTCACTCGGGGGCGCACCACCAACGAGCAGGTGTCGTCCCCGGGCGAGGCTGGGATGGGATGGGTGGGCAGGAGGCCCGGGGGCTGCCCGCCTCGTACATCTGCCTTGGTGTGTGTGTGTGGTGGGCGGGGGTGGGGTGGGGTGGGGGGGTGGGTTGTCTTCTGCCCTGGGGACCCTCACGGGCAAGCCTGGCGGGCGGCTGGTGTCGCACTGTCTCTAGATGCGCGGCCACAGAGATTTCAGTCTGGAGACACTGCAGCTTGCTGGGGTGCCCTCGCCAAACCCCACCTACCCCCACGGCCTTCTCCTCTTTGCCCTGACCTTGGGTAGCCAGGTTGGTTGAGGTGCCGCTGTGTCTGCAGGTGACTGGGAAGTTCCGCGGGGGTGTGAACCCCTTCACGCGTGGCTGTTTTGGGAACGTGGAGCATGTGCTGTGCAGCCCTCTGGCGCCCCGGTGAGCCCTCGGGCAAGCAGGGTGGCTGCGGTTGGTCGGACTGGGCCATTAGGCATCCCTCCAGTCAGCCCGCAGGCTCCTGACCCCCTGGCCTGGCCCTTGCAGCTACGTGGTGGAGCCACCGAGAGCGCCTCTCTCTGCGATCCTGAAGCCCCCCTTCCTGAAGCCAGAGCTGCTGGAGCGAGGCCCAACCCTCAAGGTCAAGCTGAGTGACAACGGGTTAAAGGCCAGCCTGGGCCGCAGCAAGGTGGGGGCCTGGGCAGCAGCTAATCTGAGGCACCCCAGGAGGCAAATGGGCCTGACACCTGCTGCCCCCCCCCCCGCCCCGCCCAAGGTCACAGCCTGCAATCCCAAGGAAGCACTTTTACTCTGTACACAAGTGGTGGGGCGGGGGGAGAGGGGCGGGGGGGTTGGGGAGAGGGATGAACCTGGATTGGCCTCATGTCAACCAGCACTGGGGGGCAGGATGGGAGGCAGGGTTGGCTGGGTGGATTCTGGGAAGGGGACCCTAGTTAAACCCCACCGTGCATTCACACCCGGCTCAATACTGCCTCTGCCCTAGTCCAAGGGCAACCTGGACCAATTGGATGAGAAGCCAATGGGCCTGGGGCCGCCACTGCCCCCAAAGGTGGAGGCCGGTTCCTTCAGCAGCGAACTACAGACCACCCGCCCGGGCAGTGCTGGTAAAGTAGGGGTGGCCAGATGGGCGTGGGGGTGGGGGTGTGACCTGTACAGCTCCAGTCTGACCACTGCCCATCTGCGCAGAGAGCACTTTGTCTGCCCAGGGAGCCAGCCCCCCGACACCTGCTATGTACAAGTTTCGACCTGCCTTCTCCACGGCTCCCACGGCGCCCTTTTGTGGCCAGGGCGAGCAGGTGAGGAGGCGCCGTCCCCTCACAGGGAGCATGCTTTGGGCCACCAGCTGGACTGTGCTTAGGGGGGAGCACACCCTTGGTGCTCCTGGACCATGCCCCCATCAGGGAGCATGTCTTGGCACCTTGATGGTCCCTGGCCCAGGGGCGAGCAGACTGGAGCTGGCCTGGCCCTCCAGGAACACTGCCCGCCGGCCCACAGGCTACCACCCACTTGTCCCGGACCGAGCCGGATGCCAGGAATTCCATACTCAACCACTCCATAAGGCCCCCGGCAGGGTCCAGAAGAATGTGACATTTGTTTGGGAAAGAACATTTTGTTATGCTGAGCCCCGCACCCCCCGGGGACCCCAAGGGGCCCCCAGCTCTGCACGCCCCCTCCTCTGAGGGCCACTGGCCAGCCCCTCTCTTGGGAATCACTTTCCTGTCACCTCCTTCCCTGGCGCCTATGGAGGATCGCCCAGTGCGCTGAGGCCAGGCTGGCCCGCTCCCCACCCCATGCCCCTCCCGTCTTCACCCATCCCCAGCCACCGAGAGCCAAGGGTCTGGGGCTGTCATCAGCACCACAGTGGAACTGGGGAGTCAGATCCTGTTAGCCCTGCCCCCCAGGCCCCAAACTCCGGCCTGAGGGATGGTGGCAGGCCTGGACAGGTGAGAGAGTGTCTGGAGGAGGCACCCAAGGGGTTTCCTGGCCACCACAGTTCACAGCACCAGGACCACAGCCACCACTTGGTCAAAGGGAGTGGGGACTGCCCTGTCGTCCACAGCCCGAGAGCGGCAGGTGGGCGGTGGGGAGACGTGTGCCCCCTCTCCCTGCAGGTCGCAGGGCCGGACTCCTTGACCCTGGGGGATGACAGCCTCCATAGCATGGACTTTGCATCTGAGCCGAGCCTGGACCTCCCCGACTACACACCTGGAGTGCTGCACGCTGCCTACCCACCGTCCCCGCCGCTCAGTGCCGCCAGTGCCTTCCAGGGCGCCCTGCGGACTCTGAGCCTCAAGGCCGTGGGCCGGCGGGGTGGGGACCACGTGGCCCTGCAGCCCCTGCGCTCTGAGGGTGGGCCCCCCACACCCCACCGTGGCCTCTTTGCCCCCCACGCGCTGCCCAACCGCAATGGCAGCCTGTCCTATGACAGCCTACTCAACCCCGGCTCGCCTGGAGGCCACCCGTGCCCAGCCCATCCCTCTGCCAGCGTGACTAGCTACCGGTCACCCTATCTGTACCCGGGGGCTGCCGGTGAGCCGCCTCGGCCCCCAGGCCGGAGCTTCAGCCCCGTGCTGGGCCCGCGGCCCCGGGAGCCCTCGCCAGTCCGCTATGACAACCTTTCCAGGGCTATCATGGCCTCCATCCAGGAGCGCAAGGACAGGGAGGAGCGAGAGCGGCTGCTGCGCTCCCAGGCCGACTCACTCTTTGGCGACTCGGGCGTCTATGAGGCGCCCAGCTCCTACAGTCTGCAGCAGACCAGTGTGCTGGCTGAGGGGTCCCGGGGAGCCCCGAGGCGCTACAGCTCCAGGGATGACCTGGTGTCGGGGCCTGGCTTCGGGGGAGCACGCAACCCCGCCCTGCAGACCTCGATGTCCTCACTGTCCAGCACAATGAGCCGGGCTCCCAGGACCTCATCGTCGTCCTTGCAGGCAGAGCTGGCCAACAGCCACGTCCCCGGGCCCCGGCCGGGCAGCGGCCCCCACAGGTCACCTGCACGCCACGTACCACCGTCCCCACCCAGCACCCCGCGCTCGCCCTCCTACATGGGCCCCAAAGCTGTTTCCTTCATCCACACGGATCTGCCTGAGACGCCTGCCTCGCTGGCCATGCAGAGGTGGGTATGCGGGGGGCCTGCTGGGGTTCTGGGCACTGGGATGGGGATGGGCCTGGGCCCCGGTGACTCTCTGCCCCAGCCCTTGGGGACTGTGGGTCAGCTCACTGGACAGTCCCCCCACCACCACCACCCCTTGTGCAGCATGTCCCCAGACACACCCAGCAGCCAAGTGGGAGGGCAGACTGTTGCTGGAACATATAGACCCTGCTCACAGATGAGAAAACTGAGGCAGGGCAAGGCCCTGAGGGATGCCGACTCGGCCACCTGCAGTGTCCAGACTGCCTGGTGGTTCCCTGGGCTCACTGGCCTGGTATCCTGAAGGCCAGCTGAGGGGGAGACTGGCTAGGCAGCCCCAGGGTTCTTGGGGGGCCCTGGGTTGGGAGATAATTGGGTAGCACCAAACAGGCTGGGTGGGCTGCAGGACACACCACCAACTTCCCAGGTGGGGTCCCAGTGACCATTCTGCTCCTGTCAGGACTGGCCTCTGTAGACTCTGGCTTGACTGCACTCCCTGAGTCGCAGCCCAGGGCAGGGAATGGCCAGGGCACAGCGAGCCTGTGGTCCACGTCTGCATCCGTTTGGCGTCCTGTGGCCTCCTGTCCACCTGTCCCTGCCGTGTCCTCACTGTATGCTCGTGTGTGTATGCTTGTTTTGATGCAGGGACCACCCTCAGCTGAAGACCCCCCCAAGTAAGCTTAACGGGCAGTCCCCAGGCCTGGCTCGCCTGGGGCCTGCTGCTGGCCCTCCAGGGCCCTCCGCCAGCCCTGCCCGACACACGCTCGTTAAGAAGGTGTCTGGTGTAGGGGGGACCACGTATGAGATCTCCGTGTGAGGACTGCCTGCCACCAGCCCGCCACGGGGACCGGGGTCCCACCCTCCACTTCTCTGCCCTCTCCTGGTGTGGACACATCCTAGGAGGCTCCCCACACCCCACCCTGCCCATCCTCCCTGTCTGTCTGTCTAACTGCTCATCAGGGAAGGCCAGACAGGCTCGGCTGATCCTGGGGCTGCCATCCGGTCCGTCCGCAGGCCCTGCCCTGCCCCTCCAACCTTCAGGCTCAGCTCTGATGCGGTCACGTGTCCCCCCCAACCCCCCACCCCGAGACTGTCACCAGGCCACTTCCCAAGAGTCTCTCCGTCCAGCCTACTCCCCTCACAAATGGCTCAGAGAGGGACGACGGAGAGCTTGGGCCACACCCTGCCTCGTGGCCCCCACATGCCCGGGCTGCCCCAACATGTTGCCTTTTGTGGAACCAGCCAGAGATGTGGAGCCTGGCTGGCTGCTGCCCTACAGGCGGCACAGCCCCAGTCCTCAGACAGCTGGCAATAGGTTCTGATGGGTGGGCAGACGGACAGACAGAGAGACAGCCAGCTTTGGCGGGAGTCCCCGCTCTGTGTGTCCCTGTGTCTGTGTGGAGCTGCTGCGCTGCCCCCACCTGCTGCTGGGAACCCCATCCGTTTAAGCCTTAACCTCTCCCTGTGCGCTTGAGGGAGGGGGTGGGGGCGGGGGAGGGGCAGGTGGGCAGAGGCTGGCACAGTCCCCAGGCCCCCAGACCAGGAATCCCGCCCCAACCTCTCCCGCCCTCCCTGCCAAACTGGACAATTCCCACCCCACGGCATGCCAAGTCCTGGGCCCTGGCCCCCTCAGAGCCGTGGGCACCCACTGTGGGAAGCACGTGGGGGTGCAGAACCGAGCGCCTCTTGGGTGCCAGGGCCCTAGAGTAAGCACACGACAGCGTCTGCTTGCCTTGTGTTTGTTTTATGTTTTTATATCTACATCTATACATCTATAATTTTATTAAAAAAAGAAAAAGAGTCCTCTGGATGTTTTCCTCGGGCAAGGCCAGGTTGTGGTGACACTCAGGGTCCCCGGTATGGAGGGACCCCAAAGAGGGGGCCAGCGGGAGGGGCTGTCACCCTGTCACCCAGCTTGGTTCCATGCCTGGTGTCTCAGGATGTTTGGAGAAGGGCTGGGTCGTGGCCGCTAGGGAGAGGGTGCTGGAGGCTGGGGGTGGAGTGGGGGTGGGAGGAGCTACCGGCTGGCCCCTGGGCCCTGTGGAGGATGACCCACACCCTGCAGCCACTCCTTGCCGGGGAGGGTCCCTAGCCTGGCTGCCCTACAATCTCCATGGGGAGGGGAAGGGGCCACAGGCAACCGAGGGGGGGGGTGCACCTGGGACGCCTCAGGTTCTGGAGGCATGTAGGGGGAGGGTGGGGAGAGATTTTCCTGGCTCTCTGGCCCTCTTGGCCCCACACTGACCTTCATCTCTCTACTTCTCTCTCACGGGACTTCACGGCCTGCAGGGGGAGGATCGGCGCCTGCAGCCGTGGATGGGGGTGGCGAGGCCAGCCCAGGGGGCCCCCCGGCTTGCACCTGTGCCACCTGGGCCACCACGAGGACCGAGCCCCACTCCGGGCCCCCTGGAGTTCAGTCGCCAGGGCACCCCCCCCACACGGGGCCTCCTGCCTCCTCCACTCTGCCGCCTCCAGCCTGTTCCCCAACCTCTCTTGGCCCGAGCGGGACATCAAGTAGACAGCCCTGGGGCCAGGGGCGACTCCGGCCGGCCCCCATGCCGCCATGCTGCACAGACCTTAGCACAGGGCTGGAGGTGACCCGGGGGCTCCCCTCCCACCAGCTGCACCCAGCAGGGCCCATGACCTCAGGAAGCTCCTGCCTGCTGCCAAGGTCCAACACCCCACGAACCCCCCCATCCTCCCCATCCCCAGCAGCAGCCTGACTCAGCAGGCCCTGCCAGAGGGTTCAGTCCATCACCCAGGCCCTCTTGCCCTTCGGAGTCGGCTCCCCACCCACTCACCCCTAGCCCTGGGCGAGGTGGGCTGGGCTGGGAGGGGGGGGGTTGTGTCTCAGGTTGCCCCGCGGTCATTCTGTGTCCCCGGCGCCAGCACATGAACGGATGCCTTAACCTCCCGGAGCCACCAGCCTGGGAGAAGACTGCCTCCCAACCAGCTCCTCGCCAGACACCTGCACCCGTGGATGCCCGGCTGGCTTGTCCTCGGAACGCCAACAGTCTGAGGGGCCTCTTGGGGCCACAGCCCTGCAGGCAGGTGCCCCCACCCCCCACCCAGGGGCCAACGGGCAAGGCAGGACCTGGGCTTAGTTTGCCTACACAGGGTCCCAGGCTGGGTCTGCCAAGGGGCAATACCTGGGGGCAATAAGTTCTATTTCTCCCATTTTGGGACAAAGCTATTCTATATTGTTCTAAAACGTAATCATCCCCTGCCCTCACTTTAGTTCCCCCAATAAAAATTTTGGTGTTTCCTTGCCTGGCTACGCCATCAGCATGGGCCCCATCCTCGAGCCTTGGGGCAGGGCCGAGACTGGGGGAAGGGACAGAAACCTGGGAGAAGACATTGTCAGAAGGGCAGGGGGGTATCTGAGGGGTGTCATGTCAGTGGGCCAGTGGAATGGGGTGCTGAGGCCTGCCCCTCAGGTCACGTGCGTGGCCCCAGGTGGCCAGAGCTGACATCCTCACCTGTCCTCTGGATGGGGCAGAGTGAACGGACGAGACCGGGTGAGCGGTGGGTGGGGAGGGATCTGCTGATGGGGGCCTGAGTCCCCCACCCCTCACATCTATGGACACGTACTCACACACACAGACGGGGTGTCATGACTATATGTCCGGCCACAGGCCCAGCCCTCAGGACAGACCCAGCCTCCATCCTCCTTCAAGTCTTGTGGTGGGGATGCGGTGCTGCCCTGGACAGGGGCTGGAGCAGGGGCTGGACGATTCTGATCATGCCACCACCGGCCATCGGCCTCCTCCTCACCGGGGCCGCCAGCCTCTGTCCTCTGTCCTAGAAGGGCAGGAAGTCGTCCACCTCGAGGTGCAGGAAGGGGCCCAGGAGGCCCCGGAGCTTCCAGACAGCGGCTCGGCTCAGCAAGGGTGGCACCAGCCCTTCGAAGGGCACCGGGTCCACCACGTACACGTAGGCGGTGATGCAGGCCAGCAGGGCACCCAGCAGAAGCCTCAGGGCCAGCAGCCTGCGGGCAGCGGTGGTCAGGGGAGGAGGCACCCTCCCCTAGGTGGGTGGGGGGACAGGCTCTGCCCTGCAGGTGACCTACCAGATCTGGCTTTTGAAGCCCTCCAAACAGCCCACCTGTGGCTTCTCCTGCTGGGGAGGGGGTTGGATCAGAGACTTCCTGGGGCTCGGGCTGGGGGTGGGGGGGGCGATGCTGAGAGGGACGGGAAGTCCAATGCTGGGGAGGCCGGCCTAGCTCCGTGCTCCATCGCCTGCGTAATACCCCACACCTGCCCCCTGCCACGAGGAAAAGCTCCCTCCACTCAGATCCAGGGACAGACCCACAGTGCCTTGGGGAGGGGAGAGGGGGGAAGACGGCGGGGG
>PVJH01039213.1:0-16576 GCA_004026705.1 Nesogale talazaci
GATAAAAGGACAAATAAATCTGTCCTGGAAGAAGTACCGTCAGAGTGCCCCTTAGCGGCAAGGATGGCGAGATCTCGTTGTGCATACTTGGGATGTGTTGTCATGGTCCCTAGGGAAGGAGATCAGATTCCGTCAGGAAGAGGGGCAGGGGAGGAGGAAGGTCCTCCAGTTGCTGGAAGGACACAGTGGTGGAGGCAGTGGGTTTGGGCATTGTCTGGGAGGATGGCGGGACGGGCAGCGCTTGAGTCTGTGAGCGTCAGGTCACAGCTGACTCAGTGACACCGGACAGGAACCCCGTGGAGCGGGGAGGAAAAATGGTAAGCGGGAGAGTCAGAGAAGGGACATAACAAGAAGGAAGCGTAGCACTCCCACTCCCTAGCAAAACGAAAGAAAGGCCTCCCGTACTCTGCTGGCTGAAATTGGAGGACTGTTGCAACCAAGAGTAGTGTCCCGACAGACTCTAAACCTTGAACCAAAACTAGTCCCTTAGGTCACCCTTTAACTAAATAACAAATTGACTAACATAAATAAATCCTATAATTCATGATTACTGTACTCCTTTAAAGGTCATGTTGAATGGAAATTTAAACTGCTGTGTAAACTCTCACCAAAAGCACAATAAAAAAATTAAAGAAACATTACTGTATCAACCAAGTCCATGCAGAAGAATGATGCCAACTTGTGTGATCCCAGGATTAAGAATCATAAAGTCAGAACTTGAACTCTGAACACCCAATCTTCAGAAGGCTACAGAGGCCAGTGGAAGCCCACATCCATTCTCAGGGTCCCCACGAGGCTTAAGCCTATGACCTTAGTCCGGAGATGGGAACAGCCATGTTTACAGAACAGCCATGTTACAGGGGACTTTATGATGTTGATTCAGCCACACACCAGTTAAAACATTACCCCTTTTCTTTTGATCGTTCTTTTGACCCATTTTGAATTTGCTCCATTTTTTACTATTTTATGCTTTCTTTTAGATTGATATTTTTCTCCATTTTATTTTGTCATTGTTGTTCATTTGTTTTGTTTGATTCTGGATTTTGTTTTGTGTGTTTCTTCTATATATGATATACAGGATAGGGGACTAAGCCCCGGTGGCATAGTGGTTGAGTGCGGGACTGCAGCCCACTGGGTTGGCAGTTCAAATCCAGCAGCAGCTCTCCAGGAGCAAGACTGGGCTTCCTACTCCCACCAGAGGGCAGTGATGCCCCCCCAAAAAAAAAAAGAAATACAGGATAGGTGAAATCTCAGAACCAGTAACTGGATAATGGCGGGGACATGGTGCGGACCATTGTGTGAGATGCCAGCTTCACACCAATGAGAACGAGGAAGAAGAAAACGTTCTAAGTTTGGGGGTGGTGATGACTGCACGGCCTCCGTCATGTGACTGAGCTGTTGGATCGCGTGACAGGTGAACCAGATGACAATAAGAATTAATTAACAATAAAAAGAAACATTGCTGATGCAGGTAAAAGTATTTGAAAGTTCCACAAGAAACCGTTAGCGACTACCTGTTTGCGGTGTAGGGAGTG
Source organism: Nesogale talazaci (assembly GCA_004026705.1). Classification (NCBI taxonomy): domain Eukaryota; kingdom Metazoa; phylum Chordata; class Mammalia; order Afrosoricida; family Tenrecidae; genus Nesogale; species Nesogale talazaci. The sequence continues at coordinate 1,536 of PVJH01039213.1, forward strand.
AGAGAGTAGGCATGTCTTTTTCATTTTATATATTTTTTATTATTGAAATCTTTAACCATGTACACTCTTGTTTATTCTTAAAAGAATTTCCAGGGAAGTTGTCTAGGCAACGTTTGTGTCACTTGTCTTTGTGTGTGTGTGTGTGTGTGTGTGTGTGTGGCATCACTGCCCTGGTGGAAGTAGGAAGCCCAGCCTTGTTCCTGCTGGATTTGAACTGTCAACCTTGTGGGCCGCACACAGCCACTAGGCCACCAGGGCTAGGCCTCATTTGTCTTTTTATAAAAATAATTTTCTATGTAAAAGTCATAGTGTTCACTTTATAATCATTTTAAGCTGTACGTGTGATTATTTATACTTTTGACTGCATGTTACATTTTACAATTAAAAAATTTTAGCTAAAAATGAAAAGAACGAGTCATGAGAGTTGGGAGGATGCATTTATCAAGCCAGTGTGCCTTTTCTCGCTCTTCTGTCGATGAAGAAAGTCAAATGGGAGGCCACCTGTCACACAGTGAAGAAATATTCACGTGCAAGCCGTTCCTGAGTTTGTCTGCTATGATGCTGCACATAAATGTAGTCTTCTATGTGTGTCCCTTGTGAATCAGGAAGCACTCCAGGTAAGGAACACACCAACCAAGGATAGTACCAGTAACATCTCACCTGGCAGGAGATAAGGTGAACCCAGAAACATAGCCTCTAGATAAAGTATCCTTCCAAGGCCACTGCAAACAGGAAGCCCCGTCAAGAGGACCTCCTCACCCAAGCTTCCCATATCCCAGGGATCTGCTGGTCACTAACCCGCATTCTTTTTCCCACCTGACCTTGAGTGCTGTCCTCCCTCACCTCAGGCAGAACAAAAAGACAGTTGCCATCAAGCCCTTTCTCCCTAGTGGCGGCCCCTTGTGCTGCCAAGCGCAGCTGCAATCCCCCCTGGGGTGTCCCAGAATGCTTTCTCAGGTGCACCTCCTTCCCTCACCCTCCATCCAAGGCATCTCTGGATGAACTTGAACCTCCAATCTTTGTGTTCACAGCTGAGCCCATTAACCTTGGCACCAATCAAAGTGACTCCTCCACTTCAGGGCCTCTTTTTTTATGACTGCTTTAAATCTGGAACATTCCCTTGGCTCTTGAAATGCTCTGAGCCATTTCATGCCCTGAGACTCTCCGTGCAATGCTGCTGTTCTGGCTGCTGCTTTAGGATCCTTGACTGTGCTTAGAAGACTGTGTGTGTCTTGTGCGATCACCACTGAAGTCCACATGCATGGATTTTAGTGTCATTTGCTACCTGCTTCCCAAGTCCCTGTAACTTGGCTTCCCCCACCCTCAACTCCCCTAAAACCACAGAACAGCAGCACTGTATAGAGAGACTAGGGCATGAAATGGCTCAGAACCTGGTAGTATTGACATCCATTTGTCGGTTCTCCCTGAATCAGTAACAACTGTGGGACTTGGTAAGGGCTGTGAGTTTTCTAATGATGCGTAACAAATGGCGACAAACCTGGTTGCTTAAGTGTACTCATTGAGGCAAGACACTCCCATTGACTCACCACACAGCTCATCTAGAAAGCAATGACTGAGATCCATAACCCTGGGCAGTAGCTGAGGGACAGGGTGAGTTCAGAGTGTGGACAAACAGGAAGGAGGTCGGCTCAGAAGCCAGGAGATACTAACATCAGCGGCGCTTGCTCAAGGCATCTATTTTAGGGTGGGGTCTGAGTCACTTGCCAAAGAGTGGACACCGAAAAGAAGCATCTCTAGTGAGGGGGGGGGCGGAATGAGGAGCTGATACCAAGGACTGAAGTAGAAATAATTTTTGTTGTTTTTTAAAAATCATTTTATTGGGAGCTCATACAACTCTTACCACAATCCATACATCCATCCATTGTATGCCAAGCACATTTGTACATCTGTTGCCATCATCATTCTCGAAACATCTGGTATTAACTCCTCATTTCCACTTCTCACTCTGTTCCCCTCCCATGAACCCTTGATGATTTATAAATTATTATTACTTATTATTACTTTGTCACATCTTACACTGTCAGATGTCTCCATTTCCCAGGGAATCTGTATCCCCGGGAGGAGGTGATATGTAGATCCTTATAATCGGTTCCCCCTTTCTGCTCCACTTTCCCTCCACTCTCCCAGTATCGCCACTCTCCCCACTGGTCCTGAAGGGATCGTCTATCCTGGATTCCCCATGTTTCCGGTTCTTATCTGTACCAGTGTACATCCTCTGGTCTAGCTGGATTTGTAAGGTGGACTTGGGATCATGATATTGGGGGGGAGGAAGAATTTAAGAACTAGAAGAAAGGGCTGAGCCCCGGTGGCGCAGTGGTTGTGCGCGGGACTGCGGCCCACTGGGATGGAGGTTCAATTCCAGCTCCACGGAGCAAAGGCTGGGCCTCCTACTCCCACCACCTGAGGGGAGTGATGCCAAAAAAAAAAAAAAATGAACTAGAAGAAAGTTGCATGTTTCTTTGTTGCTACACTACACTCTAACTGACTCGTCTCCTCCCTGCAACCCTTCTGTAAGGGGATGTTGAATTACCCACAGATGGGCTTTGGGCCCCCAAATGTACAAATGTACTTCACACAATGGACCCATGTATGGAGTGTGATGAGAGTTGTACAAGTCACCAATAAAATAATTTTTAAAAAGAAGGGAGCTCTAGCCCAGTTTTGAAATAATAGCACCCCTCCATCAAGTCAATGTCAACTCATAGAGCAGACCTGCCCCTGTGAGTTTCTGAGACTATAACCCTTGAATGGGAGTAGAAAGCCCTACCCTTCTTCCTCAGAGGGCTGGTGGTTTCAAACTGCTGACCTTGCAATGAGCAGCCCAGAGTGCCCACAAGGGGCCATGGGAGTTCGCCTGCGTGGGACTGGGGAGGGAGGAAGAGGGGCCCTGGCAGTGCAGGAGAGTGCTGCTGAATCTACTGGGAGCTGAGAGGAAGAGCCAGGGCAGCGGAGTGGTAGGGAGCACTGCACACTGACGGATTCAGGATGTGTCCAGGCAAAGATACCAAAGGCTGCATATTATTGCCACAGGGAAGCCAAGCTCCATCTCTTGAAGCAGCATCTAAACTCCCTCTGCCCTATGTTCCTGCTGTGAACCCAGAGACGGAGCCAGGAAGCACTCCTGATGTTCCCGAGGAGCACAGGGAGCCTAGGAGCCTGAGGCAAGATTGCCACCTAGTGGTTCTCAGGAGGAGATGCCATGCCTGCTGCCAAGACCCTTCTGCTCCATGGAAGTCCCCCATGGAGTCCTAGGCCTGTCACTCATCCCAGACACGGTGGGCGGGGCTGGCGGGTGTGCTCACTGGTATTTTGGCTGGGAGTGTGGCTCTTGGGTGCTGCAACACCAGGGTGCCCAGTCAAAACAGTCTCCCATAATATGGAGAATACAAACTAGGGGCAAGTTTTTAAATAGTCATAGTTCAACTAAAGTTATTAAAACACGTGAAATCGGGAGGGGGGGGCAGGAGGACAGAGGGAACCAATCACAGAGCCGGAACTATAGCCCCCTCCCCACCTCTATGGGAAGAAATAACAGAAACGTGGGTGAAGGGAGAAAACGAATTGTGTAAGATATGAAATAACAATAATAATGTACAATTGACTGAGATTCACGAGTGAGAAGGTGGAGGAGAGTGGGGAAGAAGGCTGATGCTAAGGACTCAAGTAGGAAGAAAATGTTTTGGACGTGTTCATGGCAGTATATGTGCAAGTGTGCTTAGCATAATTGAATGATGGACTGTTGTAAGAGTTGTAAGAGCCCCCAAATAAAGTGACTAGTTAAAAAAACATGAAGTCACAAAGAAGAAGAAATAAGCAAAATATGACTAGGAAGAATTTTCTCCTATAACAGCCAGAATAATGCAAGTAATTGATCATGTTCAGAATGTGAACATGAAGATAACATAGAAGACAAATGCATAACAAAGTAATAACAAAAAGGATATAATAGAGCAATATTTCTTATCAACATACATGCAAAATTTTTCAACAAAATTCTAGCCAACAAGTTTATTTATTGTCTGACCTGAATCAGCATTGATTCTCAACCTGTGGGGCATGATCCCTTTGGGGGTTGAATGACCTTTCACAGGGGTCACCCAATTCCTAACAGTAGCAAAACTATAGTGATGACATAGCAAAAATAAGTAATTTTAGGGTTGGGGGAGTCACCACAACATGAGGAACTATCTTAAAGGGTCTCGGCATCAGGAAGGTTGAGAAGCAGTGCTTTGTAGCCTTGTGAGTTCACAGTCCATTGCCGTGAGGACTCATGTGCTCCACGAGTCATCGCAACACAACTGGGCGGCTGTTTGATAGTCATTTTCATGAAGAGATCCCTGAAGACACAGGTGCTATATGGAGTGTAGTGAAGAAACTAGATAGTGCCCGGCTGTCTGGAGTCTTACACGCCTGCCTTCAAACCATAGCCATCTAAGTAAGCCATCAACTACATTCGCATGGGAGAAACACACCAGCCTGTGTCACCCAAAGATTATAAAGAACATAGTCCAAATTTGAAGGAAGGACTGGTGTCAAAGCTTAAATTGTAAACAGCTGGTTTACAGAAGGCTCCAGACCTCAGTGGAAGTCAAAAATCCCTTCTCAGGGTCCACATACAGATTAGGCCTCTGTGAATACCCTCTGACCTTAGTCGAGGGATGGGAACAGCCTTGTTTGGGGTTTGTTTGTGTTTTTTTTTTTTGGGGGGGGGTGGTTCCGTATCACTGCCCTGGTGGGAGTAGAAAGCCCAGCCTTGCTCCTGGAGAGCTGCTACTGGATTTGAACCGCCAACCCTGTGGGCCGCAGTCCTGCACAAAAACCACTACACCACCAGGGCTCAGCTAGGAACAGCCTTGTTATCAGAGAGAGAGAGAGCATTTTAGAAAACACGACAGTAGGGCTGAGCCCTGGTGTGCGCAGTACTGCAGCCCACTGGGACAGAGGTTCAATTCCAGCAGTGTGGCTGGGCCTCCTACTCCCACCACCGGAGAGCAGTGATGCCAAAAAAATAATAATAATAATAATTTATGAATTATCAAGGGCTCATGAGGGAGGGTGGAATGGAGTGGGAAGGGAAAAATAAGGAGCTGATGCCAAGGGCTTAAATAGAAAGCAAATGTTTTGAGAATGATGATGGCAGCAAATGTACAAATGTGCTGACATACAATGCATGAATGGAGGGACAATGATAAGAGTTGTATGAGCCTCCAATAAAATGATTTCTAAAAACTTTTTTGCATTAAATGAATTATAAAATGTGCTATCTAAACTAAATAGATCATAGCATTTTCCTCTTCAAAAAAAATTGAGGGAGAAGAGGTGGCTGATATCAGGGATAATGCAATGGTATCACATTTTGAAAATTTGCACCATTTTTAACTTTCACCTAAATGGGACCAGCCTTACACTAATCCAATTAAATCATTGTGGCAGTCACGTACTCTGATGTCAATTTGACTGAGTGCAGGGCTGAAGTCTAGCCTGTCAAACTGGAGATAGCCAATGAGACCTCTGTGTGGGCATGGCTTTCTCTGAGAATTCTGGGAAATCTCATTATAGTTCCCCTCCCCCACCCCCCGTAGAGATGAGAAACCAGAGACTCAGCATCTTGGAGACAAACTACTGACAAGATGAGATGACAGCATGCTGATTGATTCTGATTCCTGGAGACTGGAGGAGCCAGAGGAGAAGCCACATGGGCTTAGCTTAATGGAACCAAATCTCTGGGGCTGGAGAAGCCACATGGAGACTCCTGCCAGGGCTGAGATGCTTGGGAGGCCACAGGGAGACCCCTACCAGCTCTGAGATGCGTCTATCGCCAATGGATACTACTGATGGACCCTGAGTCCTGGAAATGAGGAGCTACGGGGAGACCCCTGCCAGCGCTGGGATGCTTCTACCGCCATTGGATACACAAGACTCTGCATCCTCTGGCCTGTGATTGTCCTGGTGCCATTGCATGTGCTTCATGAGTCAGAAGGAGGCTTTATAGGCTGGTATCGGATATGGGCTAATCTTGGATTTATGACCTTGGACTGAAGACTGGGTTGGGATGCTTTCTCAGTGTCCTATTCTTCTTGTATATAAACTTTTCCCTTGTATCCATATGCGTGCTTATGAATTTATTTCTCTAATTTACCCAGACTAACACAATTATTTTTGCAAGTAAAAATTACAAACTATCATGAGACTCAATGAAGCCTACAAAAATGGAAAGGCACATGGTACTCATGAATTAGAAGGCTTAATACAGTGAAAATGTCAATTCTACCACAGTAATTTACAGATTCATTGGAATCCCCACACAAAGCACAACAACATTCTCTAATGAAATGGAAAAACTATTCACAAATAGTCATAGAAAGACAAGTAACCACAGATAGCCAAAACAATAATGGAGAAAAACGAAAGAGATATCGACATCCCTGATGTCAGAACATACTATGTGTTCCTCTTTTCAAAACAGCCTGATATTGGCTCAATGGTCAGCACACAGGTCGGGGGATGGAACTGAGAAGAGGGTAGTAAAGGCGGCCACTGTGGCTTCCCACGTAGAACCCACAGCCGCAGTGCACTGTTTGCAGACCGGTGACAAAGCAGCCCAGCCATGGAACGCCCCGTCACTGTCAGCCTGGCACGGCCTGACCTTGTATAGCATGTCCTGGCCGAGTCAGTCCATTTGACCTGGTAGTGGATTTGCTTCTTTAAAAATCTATTTGTTAGCTTTTGATTTTGAACAGAGATTTTGTCCCTGTGTTCCCTCCAGTGACGTAGTCTGCGGTGGAGGGGTAGGAGTGGCGGGGGGGGGGGGTGTCCAGGGACACTTGAGGTGATCAAAGACAGTACTTAGACAAAATCTGAAGTGCTGATTTGCTACATGTGTCACAAAACTGAATAAAAATGTTCACAAGTCAAATCTTTCAAAAGGCAAATTTCTGTCTGGTCCAACAGAGGAGACCACGGGTTGGTGGGGGCGGGGCAGGGGGTGGGGGGGTGAAGAGAGACTCGCTCTAGAACACAGGTGGGGGTTGTAGATCCAGTGCATTGAGCTGTCTCCAGGCTGATCAAGCACTTCCCTTAGGTCCCTGGTAACTAGGCATAAAGGCCAGGCATGCTGCCCGATGGTTGCTAAAATACCCACAACTCCTTCCATCCATCGGCACCTTCTCTAAGCTCACTGTCTTGCCAGATACCAACACGAACCTGACCTCACCTGGGGACACACCGCTTGCGCCAGCGAGCGCTCCTCCTGTGGCCCCCTAAGCTCCATCCAAAAACTCCATCGTGGGCCTTTGTAGCTCTGGAACAAACAATTTTTGAATTGACCGATGCAGAATTGTTATGTGTTTTTGCATTGATCTTTTGCTAATGCGATTAGCACTGTTTTGCATCTATAATCCTTAAATCATAAAACAAAACACGTTGACTCTGATTCATAGCAGCCCTTAGGGCATGGTCTACCTACTCGGAAACCCAGACTGTGGCTGCAGGAACACAAAACCTTCCTTCTCCCAAGGTCGTTTCAAACCGCTGACCTTCCGGTGAGGAGTCCGCGGGGAAGCCTCTGTGCCACCAGAGCTCCTGCTTTATTGACAGTAGCAAGTGCATTTAATCACCAAGTGCCCATCGAGAGGATCAATGGATGGAAAAGCGAGTTGTGGGCCCATGAAAGACAAGGAAGCCATAAAGAATAATGATCCGTCTGCCAAGCAACATGGATGGACTGGGTGAAAGAAGCCGCGCATGCACACGGGCTGTGAACGTTTTTTGTGAGAAAAGTCATTCTTTCCACTCCATTGTTCCACAAACGACTAGAAACTCCCCTGGTAGAAGGACAAATACTGCACAATTCCTCTTATATATGAAAATCAGATTTTTTTTTTTTTTAGGCATCACTGCCCTCAGGTGGTGGGAGTAGGAGGCCCTTCCTTTGCTCCTGTGAGCTGGAATTGACCCTCCATACCAGTGGGACACAGTCCCGCTCACACCCACTACGCCACTGGGGCTCAGCCCCAGAATATTTTTATAGATATAGGCAGATACATTTTTTTAAGTCATTTTACTGAGGGCGCATACAGATCTTATCACAATCCATACATACATCCATTGTGTTAAGCACATTTGTACATTTTTGTTTGTTTTTTGTTTGTCTTGTTGTGTGTGTGTGTGTGTGTGTGTTGCATCACTGCCCTGGTGGGAGTAGGAAGCCCAGCCTTGCTCCTGGAGAGCTGCTGCTGGATTTGAACCATCAACCCTGTGGACTGCAGTCCCGCACACAACCACTAGGCCACCAGGGCTCAGCCCTGCACATTTGTACATTTGTTGCCATCATCTTTTTTAAAACATTTTCTTTCTACTTGAGCCCTTGGTATCAGCTCCTCATTTTTATTCCTTCCTTCTCTAACCTCCCTCCCTCATGAGCCCTTGATGACAAGTGCAAAGCACATGTCTCACCATCCTCATTCCCAAGGCACGTTCTGGATGCATGTCTCCTAACACCGCTCATGTTTAATATTTTTTACCACAACACAATGCAAAGGTGCCAAGTTTTCTGTCTTCCTTTAATCATTGTCCAGTTTTTGCATGCCTATGAGACAATACCACAGCTTAAGTCATATACACTGTCATCTCCCACATGACATATTTACTTTTTATCACTTTAAATTGTTCCTTTTAAAAATAATTGCATTTTTTTCTTTTTATAAGGACAAATACAAGTTCATTTTTTTCAATTTTCCCTGTATGTTAGTCCAGGTTGACTAGGGAAACAAATGTATGTCTGACTAGAGACATTCATACCTGTATAAGAAAGAACTTTTGTGTTGGGGGTGAGCCCAAGGGTCCTCTCTCTGCCTTGGCGACTCTGAGCAGGAAGGTTGTCCCAGAAATGTTCTGTCTCTCTCTCTCTTGCAGTCTTACTCCCTCCAACACTGACCTTTGACTCCATCGAGCTTTTCTGTAGAGACTGGGCCTCCCGACAACATGCCAAAGCACATATCTCACCGTCCATTTCCAAGACACATTCTGGATGTGCCCCGGGTGGGTAAGTGCCCTGCTCCCTCCGCTATCCTATCACTTTCAAACCCCCTTTGTCTCCCTTTTTAATTGAAAAAAAAAAAGGCCTGTGTCTGATGTGTCAGTGCTCAAGAAGTTTTCCCAGTCATGGACTCTCTTATTACTCTCTTGGCAAAGTCTTTCAATGTACACAGGTGTTTTATTTTCAGTATATCCCACTTGTCAATTTGGTCATCCTCTGTGTTTGTGTCCTTTGCTATTTCCAATAGCCTATCTATTCCCTGCACCAAAGTTCTTAGGTTTATCTATTCCCTGCACCAAAGTTCTTAGGTTTGTCCCAATTCCCTTATTAAAGGCCCTAATAGTTTTACCTTAAGGTCTCCGATGCACCTTGAATTTATTCTTGTCCATAGAATGAGGTAAAGGTTAAGAGGTAAATTGAGGCAGAGTTCAGACAGAGACGTGAAGCAAAGCGTGATTTTATTAGGGGAAAAGACTTTGGGGGAGGGTAAGGGAGAAGGGGGTGGGGGGAGGGGGTTGCAGAAGCATCTTGAGCTTCAGGGCGGATCACGCACCCTAGAGTGTTGCTATTCCTAGGGGAATAGCAACTGGTGCTGAAACAGTGGGATAGGTATGACTTGAACTGAAGGCAGGTGGATTGTGAAGGGAAAGAAATGTTCCCAGTGCTGCGGTTGCTAGGACACGGTGCTACAGAGAGGAAGACTGTGTGTCCCACCCAGGTGGGGGTCATCTTGTCCCTGGGAAACAATACCAGGGAGGCATGTTCTATGGGTGACGTATGTTCTGGGGAGTGCTGAAGGCAGGTGCATTGAATTTCAGGTGCTATGAAGCTTTGCAACCCATCTGTCTTCTTGAGAGGCTGGAACAAAGGGTGCCTGGCCCTGGACTAGGCTCAAACAAAGGTCTTGTTTTATTTTTCTGCAGGTAGATATCAAATTTTTCCCATACCACTTGTTGAAGAGGGTATCCACTTCCCCTTTGATATTTTGGGGATCCTTAACAAAGACCAGTTGTCCGTTTGCTGATAATTTCTGGGTTTTCAATTAGTTTCCATTGGTCTGACTATCTGTCATTATACCACTAACACATTGTTTTGACCAATGTGGTGGTATAGTAGGTGCTAAAGTGTGGGGTGCAGAAAGATTTCTCCCAAGTTGTCTCCCCCAAATATACGCCAAACTTAGTTACACCCAGAGGTCAATGAAAATAGGTCAAAGGTTATCCTCCCTAAGGGTATCAGCCATCTAGAGCAATCAGACTGTATAGTCTGTCCCACCCTAAGTAGAGTTCACTCCCTTAGTAGTAGATTGTTTCCCTGAAGGAGAGCCCAGGGAGATCAAGCCCACTCAAGGATGACCAAGGTTAGGCCACCAGCCTGAATCTAGGGTGCGCCCTTCTTGTCACATGTACCCCTAGTCCCTCCCTTTCCTACTACATGTGCACCCCTAGCTCATTCCCTTCCTATCACTCATGCCTATTGTACAACCCCTTTCTCTGATGTATGTTTTTACCTGTAATTAGGGGTCATGCATGCCCCAAAGATATATAAGCCTTGGTTAGCAATAAATGATGACTCGCTCCTCTCCTCTCTGCCTGCACTGTGGTGCTGTACTCAGACCTGGCTGGTGAGGTCATGGCATCCAGGAGGTGAGCATGCTACCATGAGATGTATGTGATTTCTTCATTTTACTCTCTCTCTCCCATCTCTCCTATTTCTCTGTTATAATCTTTGTACATTTTAACCGAACCTTACTGAACCTTATAGTGTGAGGGGCTGGCACTCTCCAAACTAAAGTCAGGTAAAACAAGTCTTCCAACTTTGTCCTTCTTCTTGGTCTCATCTGATGTAGATAGCAGTCCAACAGACTTCTGTTGTTGATCTTGTACTCTGTCACTGCCAAATTTCTCTATCACTTCCAAGCACTCCTCTTGGGAAGCTTTTGGGGTTTGACTAATTTAAATCATATCATCTGCGAGTAACCATAGCTTCACCTCTTCTTTCCCAAGATGAATACCTTTTATATCTTTCCTTATGTTGTGAACTAGGACTTCCAGTACAATGCTAAATAAAAATGGGGACAGAAGCACCCTTATTTGGTCCCCTTTTTCAGTGGGACTGTTTTTGTCCTTTTCCTATTGATTACCATATTGGCTGTTGATTTTTCATATATAGCTTGTATTATCTTGAGGAATTTTCCTTCCATTCCCACCTACTTGAGTGTCTTAAATAGGAAGGGGTGTTGAATGTTGTCAAATGCTTTTCTGCATCTATCAATAGTATCATGTGGGCTGAGCCCCGGTGGCGTCGTGGTTGTGCGCGGGACTGCGGCCCACTGGGATGGAGGTTCAATTCCAGCTCCACAGGAGCAAAGGCTGGCCTCCTACTCCCACCACCAGAGAGCAGCGATGCCAAACAAAAAAAAAAAGAAACATTATCATGTGGCTTTTACCCCTTTTTTTTCTTGTCTGTGATGAACAACGCTGATAGATTTTCTTTTTTGTTTGCTTTGGGTTGTTTTTTTGCTGACGGATTTTCAGATATTGAATCATCCCTGCATTCCTGGAACAAATCCCATTCGTGAATTATTCATTTGATAAACTCTTGTATTCTATTAGCCAGTATTTTATTAAGGATTTTTGGATCAATGTTCATTACAGATATTGATCAATATTTCTCAATTCTTATGGAATTCTAGCCTGCTATAACATCCCCTCATTGATCCACCATGCTACGGGGACAGCACTGAAGACTTGGTGCGGGAATGCGCCAGTCTGAGCCCCCACACCCAGGTGAAACGTGTAAAGCGACAACGTACTCAAGGAATCCTGAAAATAGACTAGAATAGGTGGGTGGGGCTTTGCACCTCCCCAGAGTCCATTAGAAAACATTCATAAGTGTGAGCAAACAGATCTGGAACTATTTATAGACTTTTTCTTTTCTCTTTTTTCTTCTTTCTCATGTGTGTCTGTGTAAGGTAGGCAGCGTAAACAAGCCTTAGAGAAAACAATGTGGCCAACAGTTCCGGGGGGAAGAGATGGGAGTAAGGGCAGGGGAAACCAACGAACCCAGGGACAAGGGACCAGCAAGAGATCTAAAATAGATGGCAAGATGGCCACAGAATGCTTGGTGGGCTTCAATTAAGCGCAAAGTAGCCTAGAGAAAATACAGAGAGCTGAATGAAGATCGAACATGATAGTGGTACAGGAGGAGGTAAAGCGAAATCAAGGAAAGAACTAAGAGGCAAAAGATACATAGAGAGAGGTATGTATATTTAGATATAAACATTGGCATGTACATATGTAAATATATATATATTTTTTTTTTTTGGGGCATCACTGCTCTCTGGTGGTGGGAGTAGGAGGCCCAGCCCCACTGCTGGAATTGAACCTCCATCCCAGTGGGCCGCAGTCCCGTGCACAACCACTACGCCACCAGGGCTCAGCCCGTAAATATATATTTTTTAATTATTTTATTTTTCGCATCACTGCCCTCTGGTGGTCATGGGAGCTACCCAGCGCTGCTCCTGAGAGCTGCTGCTGGATTTGAACAGTCAAGCCTGTGACTGCAGTCCTGCACTCAACCACTTACACCACCAGGGCTCAGCCATATGTTAATATATGATTTATATATTAATATATACATATATAATATATGATACATTAATATATGATAGGAATATAGGTCTGTGGTGGTCATATGCTTATGTCAATTTCATGATTGAGATGTAGGAGTGGACTCTAGCCTGTTAATCTGGAGATAGCCATTGAGTAGCCAATGAGTCCTCTGTATGGGCATGGCTTTCTCCTGAGACTTCTGGGAAATCTCGCGATATTTCCCTCATGGAGATGAGAAGCTATCTCCCCAGTTGTTGGGAGTTAGACTCAGAGGCGATTAATCACAGACAAGACAAGATGGCAGCATCTGAGGAGCCGGAGGCTTAGGGTTAGGGTTGTGAGGGTAAGCTCAAGTCTTAGGAAGATGGAGTAATGCTGGTCCTCCTTTGCAAGTTATCATCATGAGGACAAGATGCCTTTGTCGCCTGGGAGTAATGCTGGTCCTCCTTTGCAAGTTATCATCATGAGGACAAGATGCCTTTGTCGCCTGGGGAGGCTGTCGAATGTGCCTGCGTGGTCTGCATGAGGAAAGGTGTTTGTCTTTAAAAACAGGTTCAATGTGAGTGAAAGGGGCACGCTTCTCCAACCTGGGGATCAAGCAAGGTTACTTTTGTGAGTGGAACATTCAGAGAGAATAGTTGGGAGACATTTCTGAAATGCTTGTCAGGCGTTTCTGCAGGTTGGGCCGCTAACCATAAGGGTCCACCACCAGCTCCTCAGCAGGACAAAGAGGAGGCTGTCTGCTGCCATGAAGTTTTGTAGTCTGGAAAATCTACCCAGGGTACCTATCCAACCATTGGTTGGAATCAACTTGATGGCAGTGAGTTTATTCATGCAGGGTATTGCAAAAACTCACTGTCATTGAGTTGACTTTGACCGATGGCGACCCTATGGAATGGCGCCCCCAGGGGTTTCTGAAATGGGAACTCTTCACAGAAGTAGAAAGCCTCCTCTCTCTCCCCTGGGGTGGCTGCTGGTTTCTAACCAGGGACCTCCGGGTGAGCAGCTCCTTGCGGAACCGCGATGCAAGCAGGAGCCCTGGTCCCATGAATGGGCATATTCGTTGTAAAGTTAGCAATGAAGGCTTTTTCATTTCTTCTATTTTGGTTGATATTTTTGCTTGCATTCAAATGTCAGTTTGCATAGGACACCAAAAAGGCACAATGTCTTTCTCTTTCAGGATAAATAAAGCAAGAAGAAACTATGTTTTCTCTGAGAATGCCATTGATGTGTTATGTGTGGTGGGTGGCCAGTTGTGCCACAAACAAGCTCCTGCTCCAGTGACCGTATTTCACCTTTGTCTACAACTCCTGTCGTGAGGCCTGGGGACATAGTGGTTGGTTATATTCTGGGCTACTAACCTCAAAGTCAAAAGTCTGAAACCACCGGCCACTCTGCTCAGGGTGGGGGAGGGGGGAGAGGGCTTTCTGCGCCCATCCAGGGTGACAGCCTGAGAAAGCCACAGAGGCAGTTTCACCCAGTTGTTCCAGGCCGCCAGGGGCCAGAACAGACTTGAGGGTGGTGAGTTTGGGTATTGCTCTCAGTAAGTAATCCCAAAAGAAGACACAGAGGGCTGAGTGGAAAGTTGAAGGAGGAAAATGGACTTGCCCTCCTCAACACTTCTTCACCCAGCAGGGGCAATTCCTCCCCACAATGTGTCTCCATCACTGGCAGCACCAACATCACTGGTTGGCAGCACCAGGTGCCCACTGTTATCTTCTCCTGAAACCCCTGAGCAACTGAAGAAAAAACTGGGTGCTTAAACAAATGTAGTGAAGAAAGCTGATGGTGCCAGGCTATTAAAATATAGTGCATCTGGGGTCTTCAAGGTGTGTTGTTAAACAAGTGGCTATCTAGAAGGGAAGAAACAGAGCCCACATGGAAGAAGCACACAAGCCTGTGTGATCTTGAGGTGTCCACCGGATCAGGTATCGGGCATCAGAAAACCCAAAACAAATATATTGATGTGAAAAGGGGGGGGCTGGAGCGGAAACTCAAAGCCTGTCTGTAGACAATTGGACATCACCTCACAGAAGGGTCACAAGGAATGGATGTGCCAGAAAGGAATGGATGTACCTTGCACACTTGGCTAGATGGAAGCAGGTACAGAGAGAGCACTCAACACAGAATCCAGGACAGACAAACGTCTCGGGAACTGTAATGGGAGTAGTGACACCATGAGGGTAAGGGGAGGGGAGGGGGAGAATGGGGAGCTGATCATAATAATTGGCATGTAACACACACACTCCAGGGGAAAAGAGCAATAGAATTGTGGAGGAACTGAGAGAGGGACTGGTGTAAGATATGAAAATAATAATAACATAACTTATCAAGGGTTCAGAAGGGTGGGAGGTTGAGGGGGGCAGGGG
>PVJH01039214.1:0-16571 GCA_004026705.1 Nesogale talazaci
ATGAACAGTTAGCTTCTGTAAAGTGTCTGCTGAAAGGAATGTAAAGTCCTCAACTACTACTTGCCAACACAACTGTGGGTTGCTGTTTTTCTAAACCCCTCCTAAATGTCGCTTGTGGCATCAAAGGTTTTAAGAGACTTGATTCCTCCCATTAGTCACTGACTCAATAAAGACTCCCAATTTAGACTTAGCTGACATTATGACGGTTATTAATTCCTTGGCACACACAGCATCTGTATATGATTCAAAGTGTCTGGTCCACAGATAGTCTGATGAAGGCTGATGGTTCAAATACCCCCCAACCTCCAGGAACTCCCAGAAAAAATGTCGAACAAACAATTTCTCTAAAGATTACAGCAAAGAAAACCCTATGGAACAGTTCTACACTGTAAAGCATAAGACGGCCATGAGTCGAGGCCAACTTGACATCAAATAACATTAGACGATTCGCCAAATTCTTAATTTTAAAGAAATTATTTCATACAATTTGTATTTTTCCTCAATGTAGCATGCTTTATTATTATTATTATTATTATTATTATTATTAAAAGATCATTTTCTGAGATTTCTCGAGGGTAATACATCAAGCTCTTGACTTCACATGAGAAAGAATTTACATTGAAACCTGTTTTGAAATACAAGTGAAATTTTATAAAGAATGGGAGAAGCTTCAGGTTGTACAGTCTCAAAAGAGTACACACTATTTCAGGGAAGTGTGCTGTGGGATGAAGACAGAACTTTTCCACAATTAATATACTCCAAATATTAGGCAAACTATTTATCAGAATTTGTTATGGAAGTTAAATTAGCTATACTCCTTGTAGTTCCCAGTTACTGAAGGTCTTAGTGTTGTCTCACAACAGAGCTAGCTCCCCTGCAGTTAGGATGATGTCTCCCTTCCTTTGAAGCTTTTGGAGGGCTTCAAGGACCATGGTCAAAGGCTCCTAATCTGACACCTGTTTATCTACCTCCAGATGTCCGAGGTCTGGTCTTATCACTCCCCTCTTCACACAGTCACATAGACATTCCTAAGACCACTCCCCTTATCAGCATATAGCCCTTTAGACAGCCCTCTCCTGTGATGTATGTCCTTGCCTATAATTAGGGGCCTGGCTTGAATCCAGAGGGTACATAGGGACTGGACATAGGGTAGAGGGTGCTCCGGCTGCCCCTCTGGGCTGGATGCTCTCCCTCATCAGGTAATCCCCTCTCCTGCCTCTCTCTCTCCACGTGGGCCCATCTAGGGGGGCGGAGGTGAGCATGTACCATGAAATGTAACTCCTATTGTTCTTCTCTGTCTCTCTTATAATCTCTATACCGGTGTTATAATAAATAATAATTATAGCTACACAACTGCCTGTTGAACCCTTGCTGTGAGCATATCAGAGAATGACCCGGCCCGCAGGTCACTCAACGTGATGTCCCTGTTCGGAGGCCTGGAAATGAAGATGGGCAGGGGACGCAGAGAATGGAGACAAGACAGGAGTCTGATCAAGTCTCATTTATTCAAAGAAAAGGCTCAAGTTATATAGGGTGTAGTGGGGGGAGGATTACACAGGTCAAAGAAACATCTGTTAATCTTCCACTGCCGACTAGTCAGTGTCAGCCTGCTCTGAAGGGCCTTAGATAAACCTAAAAGTCCTTGGTATTTACGGTCAGTTCGGAATGCAAACACCACCTAATCAGAACAAATTGTGCCTGTAGCAGCAGAGGGAAAATTTACAGAGCTCAGCAATAAAGATTGAGACAATGGCCAGGCCTTAATGGCTCCAGACAGGCAAAGTTATGGCTGGGCCTGTTGGCCCCAGACAAGAGGACTGGCCACCCCCTGATAGCCTGCCAAACCGTGCAGTAGGCACATGCAAGCTCACCACTGGAAAGAGCAACCTCGTGGAACAGCACACCCACCCGTGCGGTCCTGCGGCCAGAGAGAGAGACTGCTGCTCTGTAAGAGCAGGTGTCAGAGCAGGGTCAGGAGAGCCCGGCCGTTCCATCCCAGGTACTTCAAACCTCTGCCTGGGGAGCCGTGGTTGACTGAATTAAGCCCATCTGGGCAATCTGCTTGGCCCAGTCCTTGTTTGGATGGCCCAGATGTACCGCCCACCTGGCTTGAGACCTGAATTTGCCCATGCCCAGTTTGAGAGTCTTCACAGGTGCTTAATCGTCACCTGAGTACCTCCAGCCTCCTTTATAGGGGCTTTCACACACGTGGGAGGGACAACTCACTGCCCCCTGTCTCTCGCTATCCAGCAAGAGACTGGTCAGTGTCTCTTATTGAGGAACTGATAGCTCTTATAACAATCCATACATCAATTGTATCAAGCATATTTATACATATGTTGCCCACATTATTTTCTAAATATTTACTTTCTATTTGAGTCCATGGTATTAGGCCCTCTTTTTCCTTCCTTCCCTCCATTACCCCATGTAGCATATGGTTTAAAGTATGATAATTAACACCCATTCAATGTAATTTATATAGAATAGTTAATGTGAATGAATAATGCATTAACGCATTTCAAGGTTCCACTTGACTTTATTTCATCATATTTAAAATACAATATATACTGGATTATGTACTATTTAACAGCACATATGTTGTTTCCATTTTTAAAATATTACAATAAAAAGACATATGAGGGGATATCCAAAAAATGAAATGTATTTAAATTTGTATAAAAAACAACATTATCACCTTCAAAATACTCCCGCTACACTTAATACATTTGTTAAATCTGTTACTCCATTTTTCAAGCTAATCTGCATGGGACAAGGGGACCTGGTAGAACCAACTCCAGTCAACAATTTTGTTCATTTGGGAAGTTGACAGATGTCCAGAATGAGGTGGACTATCAATCATCATTTCACCTTTTTTTAAATGAGAAAAACACTCAGAAACTTCCATTTTTCCCACAGAACTGTCGGCATAAGCTGTGTTCAAAATCACAATAGTTTCAATGACATTTTTCCAAAACAGTAAATAAAATTATAGAGCAGCACATTGTTCTCTTAAATCCGCCATCACATAAAACAAGTTCCAGTGAAACTGCTTTTTTAAAAAAAATCATTTATTGGGGACTCATACAACTCTTATCACTATCCATCCATCCATTGTATATCAAGCATATTTGTACATTTGTTGCCCTCATCATTCTCAAATCATTTGCTTTCTACTGAAACCCTTGCTATCAGATCCTCATTTTCCCTTCCCTCCCCACTTCTCCCCTCTCTTTTGAACCATTGACAATTTATAAATTATTATTATTTTTCCATATCTGACACTGTCGGATGTCTCCCTTCACCCACTTCCCTGTTGTCTGTACCCCAAGGAGGAGGTTATACGTGGATCCTTATAATTGGTTTTACCTTTCTGCTTCACCATCCCTCCATTCTCCAGGTGTTGCCACTCTCCCCACTGGTACTAAAGAGATCACCTGTCCTGGATTCCCCAAGCTTCTGGTTCCTATCTGTATCAGTGTACATCCTCTGTTCTAACTTGATTCGTAAGGTAGAATTCAGATCATGAAGAACTAGAGGAAAGTTGTATGTTTCATCTTTACTACACTGTCCCCTGGGTGTCCTCCCTGTTACCTGCAGATAGATTTTGGATCCCCAATCTGTACTTCCCCTCATTTACAATGACATACTTTTTTAGTTCTTTGATACCTGACACCTGATGCCACCTACACTTCATGGCCACACAGGTTAGTGTGCTTCCATGTGGCCTTTGTTGCTTCTGAGCTAGATAGCTCATGGCTTACCTTCAAGCCTGTTACACCCCAGATGCTATATATTTTGATACCATAGATTTCTTTCTTCATCACATTTGCTTATGCACACATTTGTCTTCAGCGATGGTGTCGGGAAGATGAACATCATGAAATGCCTATTATAATAGACCAAAGTGTTCTTGTATTGAGGTACTTACTTGAGTGGATGTCCAATGTCCATTTGCTGCCTTAATACTAAGTCTATAAATATATGCACATAGATCTATTTCCCCACCATCATATATAAATATATTTACCTATGTATATGCCCATATTTAAACCTTTACCAATGTCCTTTACCTCCTAGTTCTTTCCTCTGCTTCATTATACTTTCATCTTGTCCCACTATCACACTCAACCTTCATTTGGGTTTCAGTAATTTCTTTCAGTTACATTACCCTTGATCAATCCCTACCAGACCTCTCATACCCTCCTTGCCACTGATTTTGGATCACTTATTCCTTTGTCCCTGGGTTGGTCAACACCACCCCCTTTTCTCCACCTCCCTCTCTCCTGTGTACCACCTGAACCATCGGTCCCATTGATTTCTCCTCCAGACTGATAATCCAGCCTATTTTATCTAGATAGATCCTTTAGCGATAATAATATGCACCAAAAAAAAAAAGACATAACAAGACTAAGTGACAAAAGAAAGCAAAAAGACAAGAACAATTAAAAAACAATGTCTAGAAAAATAAGTTAACTAATAATAATAAAGAAGAACCTGCAAATAGTTCAAGGTCTGTTTCTTGACCTCTAGGAGTGTCCTCCGGTTGAGTTCGAGGAGGTGCCATGCCCTGTCCTTAAAGTATATTCTTGGCACTCCCTCAAGACCTCCATGCTCTGCTCCCCCTGCTGCTCTGCTGCATACCACTTCTGGTGCCTCTATTTCTAGTTCCTTTTCCTTTACATTCCCTAAAAGAACATTCTCTAGGTCATAGTCTCAGCACTCTCACACCTCAAGCAGGACTCTAATAGAGTGAGGCTTTATCTGGGTTATAACCGCCTGGGTTATAACTGCCCTGACTTCTTTTCTGCCTAGCCTCTGCCTGACTCTCCAGCTTAATCATGGGTTTCTGACATTTGCTGGCCCCTGTAGTATATTTTTATACTTAGCATGCTTGTCCAAGTGTCAATATTCTCTGTTCTTTAGTTTTGCTGTGTCCTTGTGTTGAAAGTATTTACTGTTTTTGTTGCTTTACATGGTGTTCTAGAAGATTTGTGGAGCATTTATTGCTGGTCTAATCAACACTAACAGTTGATTTGATCTCTCATTTTAATGATATTTTTACAATTATGATCTTTTATAACTACAATTTCTATAGTGCTCAACTAAATTGTAGGGAGCGGTAAGTGACTAGAAAAGGTGAGGTGTTGTTTGGAAAAATGGAGGAAAAGAGTAAACAATGAAATTATCACTGAATATTAAAAGATCTTCTAAACCTACTGCTATCAAGTCCATTCAATCTCATAGAAAACTTTCAAACATGGACATCTGACTTCAGTTTAGATTTCAGGGGAGGATATGCTTAAGCTGGAGTAATTTAAATGTTATCTTGTGTTTTAGTCTTATCATAGCGACATCTTATCTTATCAATACGAGTGCTATTAGACATTTTCTCTTCGTAACTCCATGGATTAAATCAAGTCTGACATATGGTTGCTCTGTTGGATAAAGTAGAGCTTCCCTTTGGAGTTTCTGAGACCCAATAGATTGAAAACAAAGCAAAAAGGTTTGGAAGTAGATACCAAAAACAGAAAAATGGGAGTAACCAAATACATTGAAACGGAATAAAAATAGAAAAAATAAATAAAATTCCATATGTAAAATACAATGAGAATAAAATGCAACATACTAAAGCTTTGGGGGCACAGAAAGAGCAGTGCTCACAGAACAATTTATAGCAATAAGTGCATACATAAAAAGAAAGAAGAAAGATTTTCAGTAAGATGACTGAATAAACCCTTTACACAAAGGACACAAGCAACTAAAGAAAATAGATATAGATGATGACCTTGGAACACTGTTTATATAAAAAAACAAGGAGACGCAATGAGTCAAACATAAACTAGAAGGGGAGAGGACAGTGAAAACAGTGAACAATGAGAAAAACAGTGATTTGTCAGCAGGCTTGACACACCATGGCCACTTTCAATTTTGTCGAGCAGTATTTGAATCATGTTAGCAACCTGATAATGATAGCACCAGCACAAACTCTGGCAGCTGACCACAAAGGTGCAATATCCCTTTCATTCCTCATCTCCTCCCAGTGACCTGACAGGTGTTCAGCCTTACTCTCATCCACCTATCAATAAGTCTCCCACACACTGTATAGCATCTGCTCCACTTGTGGAAAAATTCACACCCTTGCAGATCATTCACCAGCACCTAGTCCAATATTTCAAGGTACATGCTCTTAGCTCCTTGGACCAGCAGAACATATAGTACCAGACCGGCCACTATATTTGAATCAAATACAGAATTAATGAGACTGAAGATAAGTATCTCAACAATATGTTGATAGAGGATCCCTAAATACAGAATTGAAAACAAAGGAAACTTTTAAAGATTTGGCTGAAGAAGCTTTCCTAATATGACAAATGAGAAGCTATACATACAAGAAGCTGAATGAATCCCAAACAAGATGAGTCCCACCAAAAAGAAAATTACTAAGACATATCATCATAGTCACACTGTCCAAGTTCAAATACAAAGAAAGAATTCTGAAATCAGCTTGGGTAAAATGAAAAGGTATCTATAAAGAATGAAGAAAAGTCAAAGATGCTTGCAATCAACTCATATAAGGACTTATAATTATGCACGCACCTCAGTTCAAAAATTGAAACAAAGCTCAAAATCATAGAAAAGACAGGCTTAAGACTCAACATGGATGATTTCTCTCTATCACCCTTTTTCCTAGAACTAGACTTACCTACGTGGCTCAATTTTTATCCAAACAACAGCCAGGCATATAAGGCAAACAAAAACACTATAATGTATGCATCTCAAGGTTGAAAGTGCAATGTTTTCCAAAAGACAAAGTTCGTAAGGGCATAAGGGATAGGAGAAAAGAAGGATGAAAATAGGAAGCACAGGGATGAGTTAGGTTGAGAGATCTTACACAGTCGGGAGTCTAATAAATGGAATGAAACAAAATGTGTATGAATTATTGAGTGAAAATACAATTTAAGCTGTAAAGCTGCTTTCAAATTTGAGTAAAAGTTTAGAAAGAAGAAACCAAAAGAAAAAATTAGGAAGGAGCCAACATCACCTCAAGAAAAGGAAATAATAAAATTATAGAGGAGGATTCAAGATGGTGTCCTGGTAGAATCAACCGTCAACACTCCTGCTGTCAGACCAGAAAATTAAAAGGTAAGGAGGCCAATACTGGGGGGGGGAGGTGTTTGAGTGCTAAAAATAGCTTCAGTGTACGAGAGTCCAGTTCAGACCTCCCTCTTCGATTTTTCACCCACGAAGGATTGAAGGTGCTATTCTTAGTTTAAATAAAGTGCAGATTGTGGGCTTAGGCGAGTTCTAGAGAGATACTTCTGAAGAGGCAGGGAGTCGCATCACCAAGAATTTCTAGCAAATGCTGAGATTCAGACGCTCACAGTCTCTGAAGATGAGCTTCTCAACTTCTTTCCTTATACTGTCTGAGACAATGGCCCCCAAAATGTATACTGAACACAGTTCTCCATGCTGGCAGCAGTCTACCAGGGAACTACAAGTATTCCTCTGACAAGAAACCCTTTCAAATATTGCTTTTGTTTATTTGTGCATACTCCAGTCTATACTTTGATACACATCCATCTAGTAATAGCGAGGATGCGCCAGGAGGGTCTTCCTGAAATGTTACATTCAGTGAACTAATTAGTATTATTCAATATCATTTTAAATAACTTTGGGGAATGGGCTATATGTCATATATGAGTTTAAAAAAATTAAGTCCTGTGTATATGAGCGACATATCATTGGTTGGTATTGCTGAGAAGGAAGACAAAGAATTCCGACTGGGTGATCATAGAAAACAAGCATAAATAACAAAAAGTTCTTCTGAGAGTCAACATCTTCAGGTCCACTTCAAATTTAGAAAAGAGTTCCAAGAATTTTGTTGTAGTGTTCAGAATGATTTCCATATCTCCAGTATGAGAGTCTGTGAGGAATCTGTGTGGCTCCAGAAACTTTTTTTTTCACTTAGTCTCCACTCCCCCCATAGCACATTCAATCCTTGACAGGTCTCTGTTGTACAGACATTTGGATAAACTTCTCTGACTTTCCTCCTGAGACATTATCCTGAGTCTCCATATCCCACATGTGATAGATAGGTTAACTGGAGAGACGAGTCCAGAGACATTCATATCTGTGTAAAAAGGAGCTTTATGTCAAGGAGTAATTGGATATCAAGAAATCAATTGGATATCCCAAATCAAATTCCTAAGTCTGATACTAGTTCATAAATCTCTCTTGAGGCTCAAGCAGCTACACGCAAGGATGGAGAACGCAGGAAGATCACAAGCAGAGTGAATCAGAGTCTTGTGGATCCAATGGCAGTGGAAGCATCACAAGGCTCTAGTAGGTCTCAGCTATGAAGGGAGGGAATTTATATTTTTGCTAATTATCTGATCTTATCAATATGCTCTTTTCTTTACATAGTGCCTGCTATATGTCCGCTTAAATAATCTGGCTTAGGTTTGCTTTTTTTTTTTTTAACACAAATGCATCCTAAACTTCTCTTGGCCTCTCATTTTTCAACCATCAATTCACTGTTAGAGGACAGAACTTTGCTTGTTCCAAGGCCACTTGCTCTGTCTCATTCAATAATTCATTTTTACATGAAAAAATACAAATCCATTCTTATGTTGCTTCTGATTTGTATTTTATATCTTTCAAACATTGTGATTAAATGAAATGTGACAGTAAAAGATATATGTCATTCAATTTATTTAATATTAGCATACTTTTTAAAGCATCTTTCACAAAGTCACTTTCTTCTGATCATTTACAAAGGCTTTACATCCCATCACTGATATTTTTAAATTGGGACCTTGCGCTGTTGTTTGTCTAGAAAACTCTAAGTCCGTTACAATTATAATTTGTCACAGACACCAGGACATTAACAATCTGCTTTACAGGACTAAGCCCCAGTGGCGTAGTGGTTGAGTGCGGGACTGTGGCCCACGGGCTTGGTGGTTCAAATCCAGCAGCAGCTCTCCAGGAGCAAGGCTGGGGAGCTCCCACGACCACCAGAGGGCAGTGATGCACCCCCCAAAAGATAATAAAATAAAATAAAATTCTGCTTTTCTTCTTTGCCCTAAGGTAAGGTCCTAACCTCCCTTGTAGCTGGAATTTAGAGCGCTCATTTGAAGTTTTGAAGACACACTTTGCTTTCTATTCAGAACCAATGATTATGCAGTTTCCCAGTGAGTGAACTGTGATCTCTCAAGTTGAATCCGATCATAGCGATTCTGTGTAAAACAGAGCAGAGCTGCTCTTTAGGGGTTGGGAGACTGCTTTACAGGAGCAGACAAATTTGTGCTTAGCAGCCCAAAGATGGGCTCACTGCACCACATGGGGTGGAAATTAAAATCTCCACACATCCATGCCCTATACTGTGTTTACTGATATTACTCTTCCAGATAAACTATAAAGATGTGGGGGAAACATTTTTTCAAATTCCTGTACTCACCTATATATTTTTTCTTAGAAACCATTCCACTCAAATAATGTAAATCCACTACAATCTTCCTAATGACCTCATAATGTGTGAATAAGCATGCTGACAAATACAAAATGTTTCTACAAAAGAACATGGAAGCAAAATATCAAACTGTGAGCCTATGGCTTCTGGACATATCCTCCATCTAGATTTATACACTTTGGAAGTGTTTCCATTGCTCTAATCCTCCCTCAAAGAATTCTGTATTCTTTGATTTCATGGCATCAAAACAGCAGCTTTTACATCCTTTAAGTTTTATGTCTATTTTTTAAGATCATTTTATTAGGGCCGATACAACTCATCACAATCCATCCATCCATCCACTGTGTCAAGCACGTTTGTACATTTGTCGGCATCATCATTCTCAAAACATCTGATTTTTTACTTGAACCCTTGGTGTCAGCTCCTCATTTCCCCCCTCTCTCCCAGCCTCCTTCCCTCACCAACCATTGATAATTTATAAATTATTATTATTTTGTCATGCCTTACACTGTCTAACATCTCCCTTCACCCACTTTTCTGTTGTTTGTCCCCCAGGGTGGGGATTATAGGTAAGTCCTTACAATCAGTTCCCCCTCTCTACCCATCTTTCCTCCACCCCCTAATACCACCACTCTCACCATTGGTGCTGAAGGGATCGTCTGTCCTGGATTCCCTGTGTTTCCAGTTCCTGACTGTACCAGTGTTCATTCTCTGGTCCAGTCATATTTGAAAGGTGTACTTGGGATCATGATAGTGGAGGGGGGAGCATTTAAGAACTAGAGGAAAGTTGTATGTTTCATCTTTGCTACACTGCATCCTGACTGACTTGTGTCCTCCCCACGATTGTTCTGTAAGGGGATGTCCACTTGAGCTTTGGTATTCTTAAAGGACTCAAGTCATGTTTTTTCAAGTGTTCTTGGAGTTTGGGGAACATTTAAAAGGTGGAAGGGCGAGTGTGGCAATCACTGATCTGTGTCAATTTCAGCACTTGGAGTGCAGGGATGGAGTCTAGGCTATCAATCTGGAGATAGCCAATGAGGCCTCTGTGTGGACATGGCTTTCTCCTGAGAATTGTGGAAAGTCTCACAGTATTTCCAAATTGGAGGAAAAAGGCTTGACTCAGTTTCTTGGAGATGGTCTACCGACAAGACAACATGGCAGCATGATATAAACCCTGAGTCCTGAAGACTGGATGAGTGAGAGGAGAAGCCCCATGGGCTTACCCTGATGGAACCAGATGCTTCTACCAGCAGTGGATAGTGCTGATGGACTCTGAGCTCTGGAAATGAGGAGCCATGAGGAGACTCCTGCCAGCACTGGGATACTTCTACTGCTTCTACTGCTGCTAGACACACAAGACTCTGCAACTACTGGTCTGTGATTGTCTTGGTGTCATTGGACGTGCTTTATGCATCAGAAGGAGACTCTAAAGACTGGTATAGGACATATGGGCTAATATCTGACATATGACCTTGGACCAGACTGGGTTGGAATGCTTTCTCAATGTCCCATTCCTCTGGTATATAAACCTTTCCTTTATGCATGTTTATGAATTTGTTTCTCTAGTCTATTAGGACTAACACAACGAGAATAGGCAATTGAAACAGAAACATGTTTAAACTCATTTCTTTGAAATAAAACAGTGCACTTATGAAACCTGGTATCAAGGCTTTCTGGCACATATGTGTATGTATGATATTAAACCAAATATAAGACCAAGTAATGTAGATTTGTCTTAATGTTCTTCAATTTCAATTTGAACTTGCCATCAGTGGTCTGTTCTACAATTATCTTGGCTTGTTCTGACTTGATGTTTCTTTTCCCAAAAGTAATATCTGTATATTCCAGCCACATGTACACAATATAGTCATTGTTTATTATCTTGGGAAAAATATTATTATTATAGAGTCTTTGGATTGCAGAAAACTTCTTTCATGCTGTCCCTATTACCATATGAACCACCAAGGCTATATTTTTTGTCTAGACTTTTCTGTCTTTTCAAGTTTTGTATTGCAACCACACCATAACTGTTAATGCGTAACATTAATGCATCTTGATTGCACATTTGATCAATTTCAGAATGCAGAAGTTGATAAATGTCTTCATCATTAGCTTTAGTGATTGTTGCATAAATTTGAACAGTAATCATTTTAATTGATCTTTCTTGAAAATGTATGAATATTATCCTATTATTGGCGATGTTATATGTCCATGGAAATTTTGAAATGTTACTTTTCATGATGAATAAGCTACTATTTCTCTATTCTCATTCCCAGCATAGCCGACCATATGATGCAAAATGACCTATACGAGTCCACTTATGCTCACTGATAATAACTGATAATGATGGTCGCTGACATACAAGTTGCAACATTGGGCTCAATCATAACAATTATGAGGATGGTCCAAGACCAGGTCGCATTTCATTCTATTGTATATATGGCTGCTATGAATATGAAACATCTAATGGCATCATTAACAACTAGACCAATGTCTAAGCTATAGCTATTTGTGTATTCCACTTAATTTTTATAATCTATGTATTTACATGCATAAATTGTACAGTCTATATTTGTAAATTCTATATAAAATTATTTAAAATTTTAGAAAAAAATTAAAAATACATTTTATACATAGATCCTTAGTGACCCAAAGCCATAAAAATTATAGGATAATAAAGAATATCATACAAGAAGAAAGTAAAAATATGTAAATTATTGAACCATATTATTGAACTTAGCTGAACATGAAACTTCTCTATAGACCACTAGAACATAGTTGTGGCAATATATGGACAGAGTGCTGCTAGACATTTGAACTGAATTCAGAAAAGTACATTGAATGAGAACTATCACAGCTAATTTAAAATGAATCTTGTTTAAAGGAGAGAATACCAGAAATGTTTACCTGTATCTTACTAATATCTACACTATACACTATACACTATAAATCGATAAGAAGTCTTGGTGGCATCATGGGCTACATGTTGGGCTTCTAACTGCAAAGTTAGTAATTCAACTCTACCACCCATTCCACAAGCGAAAGATTAGAATGTCTCCTCCTATAAAGACTTTTAAAGTTGTGGAAACCCAAAGGGACAATTCTATTCTGCCCTATAGGGTCACTATGATGAAGAATTATTTTGATATCAGTGGGCCTTGTATGCAAATTGAATTCTGCAGATCATCATAAATTATGGATGACATTTGAAAGATATGAAGACCAGAACACTTGTACTAAGGTAGAATCTGTATATTGACCTGTTTATCTGATGGTCATTAGAATAGAACAAGGGCATATTGTCTTGGATGAGGGAATACCTTTTTCTGTTGTACATAGGGGTCCCCATAAGGTGAAACTGACTTGGTGGTACCTTACAACTACATATATCTGTATATAGAGAAAGAGAGGCAGAGACGGATGGAGAGACAGAGCAGCAGAGAGATGGCAGAGAGGGAGAGAGAGACAGTTGCAATCTCAGAAACTCACAGGAGCAATTCTACCATCACTTCTCGGTTCTGCGGCTAAGGTCACATGTAGGAGCAATTCTACCCTGGCCTTTAGGGTCACTGTGACACAGAATTGAAATAATGGCAGTGAGTTTGATAGATATAGACATATACACAAGTGTGCAAAACAGTATTAATCAGATGAGTAAGTTAAATGAAAATGAGATCACTATAAATGTGCATATATTTCCCATAGCGAAATTATGGTTGCAAGCTAGCTATTTAATGTGGTTATTGCTAACTACGTGATTGCTTAAATTTATTTTTGATTAACAATTTAATAAAACTGAAAACCCAGCTTCTTGGTCTCATTAGCCACATTTCAGGGGTTCAATGGCCATATGTAATTAATGCCTACAGTAGTGAACAATCAGACAGAGACCATTTTAATTATCATGGAGAGTTATGTTGGACAGCAATGATCTAAACAAGTGGACTTGAAATTTTGCATCTTCTTATAATTTTAGTTATTGATTTCATAGCAAGTTATGATGGTGAGTGACTTTTATCCTGTAGCATCTGGTTGATAAATAGGTCATTCTTAATGCTATAGAGGATCATCCTCTATGCTGGTTACTCTGGGCTCTGGCACATTGCTCATTCAAGAACCATCTCAAATATGCATTCATTCCATAAAATTATGCCGAGAAAAGTTCCAAAGGTACATTCAGATTGCCAAATACCTCTTCCCTGAAGCATGGCTGATCTTCTTTTTGAGGACGACAGGATAAATTCCCCTTCTGAATGACCGTACCCTAAGTGAATCTAAAATAATTTAGTTTGAGAGTGAAACACTTCAAAGTAATCTCAAAATGTAATTCTTCAGTTACTTTATGGATCTCTAGGTCATTTTCTCTGACCTCTCTTTGAGTTCGACAACAATAGCAGTACTTGTAGTATATACTTAATTTCTGAAAGTAGTCAAATTTTAAATTGTGAGTGGCTCCAGACATATTAAAAATTGCTCAAGTTCTAGAGTCAAATTATTCAGAATTATCTTATTGGAAATATACTATTCTCTCTAGAATCTAGAAAGCGTGGACTTTTTTAAACCACTGCTGAAATCTTTATATCCCAATATAAAGTAGGTACTGACCCCTCACCCCCAGGCACCTTTAGATTTCCCATTGCAACATTGTAATATTTCTAATTTCAATTATTGATATAGCTTCTCAATTAACTGTGACATTTAAGTTTAAAAGGACCGTGCATAATTTTCCATTATATTTAAAATACCTGGTATAAAACCTGGGCCAGTGTAGGAGCTAAAAATTTATTTGCTGACTAACAGATATATGTAAAGAGAGCCAAAGCAGTAGGCATGCAAAATAATCACCCACTATGGATGGACACAGTAATACTTAAAAGAATAAATCCTAGGGTTTTTGGATAAAGAAGCAGACATTTTGGATTCATAAGGGACAAAAATAATGAATTTAAAACAGCATAACTATTGAAGAAAGAAATGAGAGAATAACAAAATAAAATGAGACTTTTCACAAAGTTAAAATAGAATTTTCATGTAAGCAAGAAATTCTACTCCCATGAAACTTGAAAGCAAGGAGTCAAGCAAATATGTGCACACTAATGTCCATTCAAACATCATTCACAACAGACAAAAACAAGAAAAAACCCAATAGCCCATCAACAGATTAATGAATAAGCTAATTATGGTATGGTATGGCATGGTATGATCCAGTGATATATGATTGAGTGTTAGGAAGTAGAGCAGAGGTAGTGTTAGGGTAAACGCAAAGATAAAATGTTGTTGAAATATTGACTATTTATTGGGGAATAACAGTCATTTGGAAATGAATAATGAAAATAGTAGACTGTGATGAATTTAATTAATGTCACTGAATTTTACTCTTAAATTGGAGGATGCAAAGTTTCATTATTCAAACGTTTTGATAAAATAATTTTAATATAAAAGAAAAATTGGGGGCTGAGCCCCGGTGGTGTAGTGGTTGTGCGCGGGACTGCGGCCCACTGAGATGGAGGTTCAATTCCAGCTCCACAGGAGCAAAGGCTGGGCCTCCTACTCCCACCAGCAGAGGGCAGTGATGCCTAAAAGAAACAAACCAAAAAAAAGAAAAATTGATATGTGAAAAGAGACGGGGGGGATAGAGAGAACTTCAGGTATAAGGTATAATATTATTTCTAGGAAGCAACCTTTGTAAATGGTCTTGAGGAACCACAGTGTCATCGCTGAATTCATGCTCCTTGAGTTCTCAGCTGACCCCCACATCCAGACTCTGCTCTTTGTGCTCTTTCTAGAAATTTACTTTCTGACCTTCATGGGGAGCCTAATATGTTTTTTGTGATAAGTACTAATGTTCACCTCCATTCCTGTATGTTTGTGCCATTGTGCCAAAGATGCTGGACAACTTTCTCTCTGTGATAAAAACCATCTTCGTAGATGAATGCTTGACTTGAGCCTTATTTGTGTTTCTAACTATAGGGACTGAGTGCTATCTGCTTTGGGTGATGGTCTATGATCCTTATGCCGCAATCTCCCACCCTTTGCTCTATGAACAAGTGATGAACGTAGAGCTGTTTGTGTGTGAAACTTGTTGAGGGCCTTGGGGCTTAGGCTTTTGGGATGCAATAATCAATTTCTTCCCAGTTGTGAAGTTGAAGTTCTATGAGAATCACACCAGCGGACACGAGAGCTGTGAGTTGCCCTCTCACTTTCTCTCCCCGCACCTCCCCGTCCCGCTGAAATATCACCACCATGCTCACAGTTCTGGTCTGCTCTGCCATTGTACAGGGACCTTCTTCTAATCGTCCCTAGTTTCTTGTCCATCTCCCAGCAGTGAGCTTATTCTATGACACAGGTTTGCTTAGCTATCTCATGCTAAACGCGGGCTCGTCCCTGGAGCTGATCTCTCTGCAGTACAGTGCAGGCACTCCCATATTGAATGCCCTCATCCACAGTCTAAAAGCAACAATGCAGAGGCAGCTAGGAGAAGACCAAGGATCTGCTATATTTAAAGGACAAAAGCAGACCATAATGGAGTATTGGTATTATAATACGTGTAATCAGGCATATCTGAGTAAACAATGAGAAAAACTTCCCGGATCTACCTAACAGCAGACAGTAAAAGATAACTCAGTCTTACATACAGTGATATAAGAGAAGACTTAATGAAGTCTAGACAGAATGTTTCTTAATTAAAAGATGGTAAATAAACACCATCTTTTCTTAAATAGAAGATGGTCTGGCTTACGCTGGACATATTGTCAGGAACAACCATTTTAGAGATTGGACATTATTTTTGCTAAAGAGGATAGTCTGTGAAAGGTGGGAATTCCCCAATGAGATGGAATGGCACGGTGGCTACAACAATGGGATCAAATATACCAATAATTGTGAGCATGTACAAGACTGAACAATCTCTACTTGAGTAATGAACATTTGCACTTACAATTAAAGATAGAAATGTAAAAGATCTGAAAGTTCTATAGGATGTGAGTTTCCAATTTGGCACAAGTGGACTCATGTAAACCTTCCAAGAACCGTCCTGTTTCTTGCCCTAAGTAGCTTGTGGGGAGTTCCTCTTGGCTGACCCACAAAAGAGTCTTGCTAGTGG
>PVJH01039215.1:0-16564 GCA_004026705.1 Nesogale talazaci
AGTGCCTGATGAGGCCTGCATATCCAAGATTAGCTGCCTAGATAACTTGGTATGTTGCAGTTCCAAAGGCCACTGCAGTACTGGTCCCTAATCTTACAAATAGGTCACCTAGTTGCACTGCCCTTTAGCTCTTCCTGCCATGTAATCAATAGCAGGGATAGGGACAGGTTCATTTCCAGGAATAATATCTATGTCTGGAGGGAGAAAGGCTGAAAAAAAAAGTAAAGGCTAAAAAAAAAAAAGTAAAAATGAGACTAATTATACAAATAAAAGTGAAATATGGCAGAGCTGGTGAATTTAAGTTCTGACAAATTTCAACAATCATTGAAAAATGAAACAAGAGTACTGGTAAAAATTCATTGAACACAGAAGAGGACTTTGGAATAGTTAGATCACAAAATATTAAACGTGGAGTTTTTAAAAAATTAACAAAACTTGTTAAATCAGATTGTTCTTACTAGATGAGCTAGAGGGTTTTGTTTTCAGTTATTTAAGTTAACATTTTCCAGCATTGTTCACTTTCTCTTTTTAGCCAGGTTTTTAAAGTATGCTTTATGTAGAGTAAAATCCATTCAATTTTCAACATACAAGTTGATGAATTTGAAGATGTATGTGTAGTCATTAATAACCAACTTGCTACTATAGAATATATACCCAACTCCTAAAAATTTACTGTGTGTCTTTGCAGTCACTCTCTCTCTCTTCCTCAAACGTGATTCTCTGCAAATTATTGATTTTATAGTTTTCCCTTTTTCCAAAACAAAAATTAGATGAGCATGCAGCCTTCTGTGGCAAGCTATTTTCATTTTCACATTGCCAGTAAGTGCCTCCTAGTCAGTTCCCATGCATCAAGACTGAGCTGGTTAGATTCTTTGCCAACTTGAGGCACCCGTGTGAAGTTACAGGTGGTGTCCCACCTCTCAGTCGGAACACAGCCTCCTGCCATCTCTTTGGGGGTATACCCTTTTCTATAAGTGATGCTGTCGGGGGACTTCTCTCTGTATCTACCATCCTGTGACCTACTTGCTTTCCACTTTACCTTCCTGCTTCATTGGCTGACAGCCGACTGAGCCTTCAGGACGTTCCCGTTGACATCTGACCCATGGAGTTGAGTAATTGGGCTGAGCCTCTTCCTTGACATACGAGTTTATGACTTGATATACATTCTTTCTTAGATAGAGGTAAGTTAGTTCCCTGGTGTGACTTCTCTAGAAAGCTCAGGGACCGAACTTATATGTACAACAGAAGGAAGCACAGCTTGGTGCTGTGCCATCCTCCTAATCTCTGTGACACTTGAGCCCATTGTTGGAGCCACTGTGTCAAACCATCGCCTTGAGAGTCTACTTACTGTTTTCTCTCTCTACTATATCAAGCATGGTGTCCTTTCCCAAGGAGCATTTCCTCTAAATAACATTGCCAACGTATGTGAAACAGAATCTCCCCATTCTCACTGCTAGAGAGCTCTCGGGCTGTATTTCTCCCAAGACAGATTGGTCCATTTCTTTTGGAAGTTGATGGTCTGTTCAACACTGTTTCCCAAATGAAGCGAGCTTCTGCTCTCTTCCTCACTTGTTGTCCACCGTTCATGTGCACCAACAAGTCTATGGAAAATGCCATGGTGGACTCAGGTACACCTTAGCCCTCCATGTGGCATGTCTGGTTTTAAATCCTTGAAAGAGACCTTTCACAGCAGATGTGATTAATGGAATACATTCCTCGATTTTTTAAAAATGAAATTTACTGAAAAAATTCAGTAAGAGTATACATAGCAAATTAGCTTCTCTTTTAGCAATTTCTAAACACCTTGTCAATGACATTGGTTACCTTTTTTCAGCTCAAAAGGAAGAGAAAATAATAAATAGAATAAATTAAGAGTCAGTTAATGGGGAAAATAAAGATAAGGTGTCAATTTTTTAATTAGATACTTTTATTGGAGGCTCTTACATCTCTTATCACAATCCATTGTCAAGCATATTTGCACATATGCTGCCATCATCATGTTCAAAGCATTCTTTTCCCACGCAAGCCCCTGATATCAGCTCCCCATTTCTTCTCCCTCCCCCCCCACGCACCCTCCCTCACAAAC
The DNA here is from genome assembly GCA_004026705.1 of Nesogale talazaci. NCBI lineage: Eukaryota > Metazoa > Chordata > Mammalia > Afrosoricida > Tenrecidae > Nesogale > Nesogale talazaci. The sequence goes on from PVJH01039215.1 coordinate 2,087, forward strand.
CCTTGATAAGTTATAGATTATTATTTTCATATCTTACATATTTCTCCATCACCCCTAGCCCACTTTTCTCTTGTTCATCTCCCTGGGAGAAGATTATAGGCTGATTCTTGTGACCAATACCCCTTTTGTCCCCCCACTCTCCTCTAATTCTCCTGGTATCATTTTATTGGGGCTCTTACAGCTCTTATCACAATTCATACATTCATCCATTATGTCAAACACATTTGTATATATACTGCCAACATAATTTTCTAAGCATTTTCTTTCTACTTGAGCCCTTGATATAAGTTCCTCAAAGTGTTAAATTTTAATCTAATTGTATTTGCAATAGTTCACTTCCTGAAGGGAGGACTTTCCATATGCCTGGTCAAGTCCCAGAGAATTCAATGAAGGCTTTCAAAGGCCCAAAATGCATTTGCAGAGATGCCATGGGAATCCATCTCCATTCTTTGATTTCTTGACTTCTGCTTTCCTACATGTTGATTGTCAATCCAGGTAAAATGAATCCTTGATATCTTTAATATTTCCTCCAGTTATCATGGTCTTGTTTATTGGTCCAGTTCTGAGGATAGAGTTTAAAAATTGTTATTCTGAGGTGTGTGGGCATTGTGTTTCATTTCTCTTGAGTAATGTTCTAGAAGACCTGAGGAGAAGTGATGCATCCTAATTGCAGTGTTGAGCTAAAAATACTGAAAGTGCCAAGAACTGCCAGAAGTATACACCAATCTGTTTTGGATGGGGTGCAACCAGAATGCTTCCTCCTGTGGAGGAAGGCAAGGTTTCATCTCACAAACCTTGAACATGCTGTCAGGAAAGACCATACCCTGAGAAAGGACATCATACCTGATAAAATAGATGATCAGTAAAGAAGAGGAATACCTTCAAGGAGATGAGATGGACACATTGACTGTCACAATGGGTTCAAACATAATGACCATCGTAAGGGTGGTCAAGACTTGGCAGTATTTTGTTCTGTTGCAAATTGTGTTGATGTGAATTGGAGCCAACATGACAGTATATTATAGCTACAGTAACAATATCCTCTGTGTGCATGCAATTTTTAGATTTTACCATCAATGAAAGCTTAACTTTATAAGAACCTACCAAAGTTTTCCAAAATAGTCGTGTCATTTTTCATTTATACTAACCATATGTGAATACTTCAGTTGTGCTTCACTGCTGAAGCAGTGGTGAAGGTGGTGCAAACTCACGTGTGGTTCTGTGGGAGACAGTGGAGGGTAACTTCTCCCAAGCAGTCTCAGAGATTGTACATAAGGCTGCGATGAGTTGCACTCGACTCAATAGGAAGCTGATGGTGGTATTCTCACTAGTATGTAATGTTACAAATCATTTGCATCTCAGCCATTTTAGAGCTGTGTAGTGGTATTGATTGTGAATTGTTTTTTGCACTAAGATATTTTAATTGGTCACTAAAAATCTATTTCTAGTACATTTTAATCTAGAGTTAATGATCACAATCCATTTGTTCCATACCTTATCAAAATTATTTCTAAAATTAATCCCTTGTCTTTCTGACCATGAAAATGACATCACCAGTCAATATAATCTCTCTTCAATAGTTGGTATGTTCTAATTGCATTTTACTAATGACTAATGCTAATTAACATCCATTACTATGCTTACTAATCATTTACATTTCTTCTCTAATGAATTATTCATCTTACTCACCTTCAATTTGGGTTGATTGTCTTTTAATTGCTTTGAAGTCATTTATATATTCTGAACCTCAATTTTTTATTAAATAGACACTTGATGAAGATTGTTCTCAGTCTATGATTTCATTGTTTTTTTGCTCCTTTTATATATTTTTGTATAATGTACAATATTTATTTATAATATAATGTAATGAAATTGCCCAACTAGAGAATTCCATCTCTCCTTTACTCATATCCAACCTTATTCTATCTTTCTCTCTTTATATTCCTCTGGTATTTCCAGTTGATTCCCAATTGCCTTCCTTCCTATCTGTTACCCTAGTTATTATATGATTTTTAAACTTTTCTTTGTGGTATGTAGATTATTGGAATGAGGATGTACAAGTGTAGATTGGGGTAGGATTTATTTTATTGTAGCTTGATGATCACTTCAAAACTATAAAACATGTTGGAATATTTAGGTAAGTTATCATTAAATAATTTTAGACATCAAGAGACTGAGTGAAGAATTGCAGATCTCTATTTATGTTTTCATCTTCTGTACACCGAGCCTACCTCTCCTTCCTCAGTAAGTGGAATGACAAGGAAGCAGACACTGCAGTCAGAAACTTGGGAGCTATTTTTGATATTTCCTTCTTCCATGTCCCATTAATCATCATCTGTGGTCAAACATGTCTCCTAAGTGTTTTGGGATCTTTCATCTATCCTTCCACTGACCTAGTGATTCAAGGTTCCCATTGTATATTGACTCACAAAATAATCCCCAAACTTTGAGTTGATCTGAATCGACTTCAGGATTTGTTTTAAAAAAAAAACAGATTTGGGTGCTACCCTCAAAGTTTCTGATTCAATATGTCTGATTGTGGGGCCAGTTAATGTACATCTATCACATTCTTTGAAGTTGCTAGTTTAGCCATCATAATTTGAGGTCTCCTGACCTAGAATATTACCTTTACCCACCAGTCAGGATGACTATTTAATTGCTTGGCAAATTTTTTTTTTAACAATTAAAATATCTCACACTTACATGAAAGTAAAGTGGGGGAGACACTGTTCTAAATACGATTGGCAATCCTGGAATAAACAAGTCACTTTCATCACCTCAAAGTGAATCTTCTCTGCTGTGCTTGCCAGATGACTGTGGGTTTCTGTCGGGTCGCCTTCTGACCACATCACCTGTGCTGCCACACAAAACCCCATTCTTAGAATGGTGTAATTTCTGGCTTAAAATTCTGCAGTCGCTGGCAGAGTGGTTGGAGGTGCAAATCCAGCAGTAGCTCTCCAGGAGCAAGACTGGGCCTTCTATTCCCACCAGCAGAGGGCAGTGATGCCCCCTCAAAAATCAAAACAAAACAAAACAACTCTGCAGTCATCTTGAAATTCTTAATACTTTCAGACCAAGGGACCTTCCCTTGTGTTACACGAGGCCCCGCGATGACGCATGAGTCTGGTGCCAGGAATCCTAACTCTTGCCGCTTTCATTATTCACACAGATCCTTTTCGTTGCAGTGCCTCATCCAGCTGCAGGGCTGGGCTTCATAAAAACGTATCTGACCTGCATCCATAACACCACTGTTATTTACTGGGCAGTGAAGGGGAATACATTCCCTTGGGAAGCTCTAGACATGAATGGAGTAATTGTCTTCAGATCCTAAAAACATAGTGGGTGATGCCACCAGATAGGTTTTCTGGGACTCTTCTAAAATTTGCAGAAAACGAGGGTCTGCTTATGATATTTGCACTCTTCTGATGATGAACTGGATAACATAGGTGCCACTGTCCAGCAGTGGCATCAGAAAAGCATCACATTTTACATTTAAAAGGCACAGTAAATATCAGTAGTCTATCGTATCTCATGACTCCACTCTAAACGGGAGTGGTGAGGTGAAAGACCTCCAGCAAATAATCTAATCCTCAGCCATGATTTTCCTAATCTGGAATCGTTTATAATTTACTTGCAACCCAGAAAATCCCAAAACATGAAAATGTTATTAAAACCAGTGAAGTGCTTCCTTGAAGGAGAGACACAGGTGAGCCTTCAAGAGACTAACGTTACCAATCGTTGATGAAGTCAGAATCCATACAAGCTTATACACAGAGTGAGGTCCCCGTATTTATCTAGTGTCTATCCTTCATAGACTTGTTTTATAAAAGAAAGAATGAACAATTACTACTTGAGGTGTGTGTATGTGTGTATAAATGTAAGGGACAGAGGATGTGTACATTGAAGGGAATATTAAAGATTAATTGTGTGGTCTAACATTTAAAGACTTTACATTCCTTCAATGACTTGAAGGAGTAAAAAGAGCCTATTATCATTACCAGGCCAGATGTTTTACTTAACTGAGCCAGTTTGATCCCTGCACCTGTCTGGGACCAGCAGTTGCAGGATTAGTGTAAGAGGCTGAATTTAAAAAGCTGGACAACTGTTCGTGAACAAGCGAATGGTGTGAAAATGAACAGGCTTTCAGCATAAAGGATTTACTGTTTATGACATAAGGCAGTGCACATCTTGGAAAGGATAATGTGAGCCTACCCTGGTACCTCTCTGCACACGCTCATATACATTACCAAGTGACAATTACAGGGATATGGCATGAGTGGAGAAAGCAGAAGTAGGGGATTGGGGCTGGCATTGGAGAAACAGAGACATATTATATCATCCATCTGTGAGACAGCCGTAGAGTTACATGGTATTATATATTATTCCTGGAGGATTATGGCAATTATAACAGGAAGAAAACAGGACCCACCCCCATAAAGAATCTTTTTTTCTTGGTCATAAATCCCGAAGAAAGCTATGACTTTTTATTCAAACACATATCTTTCTGAAGAATAAGTTATTTGTTTCAGAATATGGAAGACAAATATACCGAAAAAAATCTGTTTTCAACAAGTAAATACCTCTTTCTCCTTTTAAGGCAACACACACAGACACAACAATATTTCTTTAAATGACCTGGCTGAAATATGATTAGAGTAACTAGATTTTAGTGTTCATAGTTTTCTGCTTTCTGTCATATGTGGTTTACTATATGCATGCACTGTGTATATATGTATAGTATATATTATTCAGGGTATTTATTATATTGTGCTATGTTGTGCAATATTGAAATTATTAATACCATATTTAGAGGACAGCAAGTCATTACAGTGGGCCCCTGTGCTTCTGGTCACCAGAAGGCTGGTGTCAGATTTGGAATTCAGAGACTGTGGTTGACTCCACTTTCTCAGGTATGTGTGGCCAGGCACTGAGCCTCTCTTCTCCAGTCTCAGAACTTTTGGAAGGATTAAGGAAGTGCGTGTTTATAAGAAAGACATAATTTTAACAATGTTTTAACATGTCAACTTGTTAGCCCTTTAAATTAAATTAAGGAAGAAAATCTGAAGCTAATTTAAGTAATATGATCTCAGGAATAGTGATGAAGCAAAATTCATTTACAATTAAAATGACTTACACAAAACATATACAGTATGTATATGTATATGTATATGGAGAATTTTCTCCATAGTGTAAAACAGGAATTTTTCTCTGCGAGGAACATCCGTTACATTGCTGTTCTTTTTTTTTTAACATTGATGTTCTTATTCATTCATCAAACCAGTAGTACATTTAGGTAACTGCCCAGTGACAGCCTCCAAAGATAAAGTTATAGATAAGACACAGTTTGAATGAACTTTAGGGTACCTGGCGAGGTGGGGTGGAGGAAGATATCAAATACACAATTTACAGGTAAGTATTTTATCATGCGTGTGATATACTGTGGCAGTCATGTTCTTATATTAATTTTATAATTGAAATGTAGGGGTGGAGTCTAGCCTGTTAATCTGGAGATAGCCATTGAGTAGCCGATGAGGCCTCTGTGTGGGCATGGCTTTCACCTGAGGCTCCTGGGAAACTTCACGGTATTTCCCTCGTGAAAATGAGAAGCTATCTTCCCCAGTTGTTGGGAGTTAGTTTCAGAGATGATTAACCACAGGCAACACAGAATGTTGACGGTGGAGAAGTTGGAGGAGCCAGCGGAGAGACCACTCGGCTTAGCCCTGATGAAGACAGACCTCTGAAGCTGGAGTGGCCTGCTGTTGATGGACCTGAGCCCTGGAAACGAGGAGCCATGGGGAGACCCCTGCCAGCGCCAGAACTCTGCACCCACTGACCTGTGACTTCCTGAGTCAGAAGCAGACATAATAGACTGATTGCAGGCATATGGGTTAATATTGGACTTATGACTTTGCACTGGACTGGATTGGGATGCCTTCTTAGGGTCACATTTCTTTTGTATATAAACCCTTTCCTTATACGTATATGCGTGTCTCTGAAATTTGTTCCTCTAGTCTACCCAGACTAACATACATACTCTGGTGGCACTTCTGGGTAAGTGTTTGACTGCTCATTCCATGGTCAGTGGTTCAAACCCTCCAGCCACTCAGAGGAAGGAAGATGAGGCTGTCTATGCTCATAAGAGTTTACAGTCCTAGGAATTCTATGCAGGGTGATTAAGAGTTGGAATTGACTTGATGGCAGTGGAACACTACGGAAGGGAATATTTCAGTGCCCAAAGAGCATATATCAGAGATTCATGACCCAGCTGGATGTGTTAATCAAGGCTTCTCTCAGGAAGTGGTTTTCAAAGTACTATACATGTTTTCTTGTGCTAACAGTAGAAACAGTGCACAAACCACTGTAGACTACGTGTTCACAGATCTAAAAGAAGCTCAGAGAAGAGATCACTGAATTGGTGAAGTCGAGGAAGGCTTCACCTAGGAAATAATATTTGAGAAGAGGCCCAATCACGTAAGGGGCTTTGTATTACCGGCCTTAACATTCCACTGGTTTTAACATTCCACTGCCAATCAACTGGAAGTAATCCAAGCCACAGGAAAGAAACGCAAGTGACAGGAGAGTTCAGAGGATTCTTCCTAGACTTCCAGCTTCTTGACCCTCACCCCATCTCTGCTTGCCCCATGGATTACCCTTCACTTCCACACTAGCCCTTGGGCTGAGGGATCTGAGGAGCAGCTTGCCAGGTGCTTAGCTTCCCGTGGCTATAGGCCGGCGGTACTTAGCCTTTCTGGGCTTTAGTCCGTCCTTCAGCTTTGAAACTAGAGAGCCGACTTGGGCAGAAAGGCCAAGCGCTCTGCAACGCATTCTTTATAGCCAAATCAAGTGCATAATCGATAAGCACAATTCCACTTCTGAGGACAATGGGATACAATAAATGCAATTGGGAGCCTTTAAGCGTGACTTCAGAAGTTGTAGTTGCAGGAGGAACCAAGAGATAATGCTGAGAAGAGATAATAGGGGAAAGGTACAATGGAGTGTAAGTCTTGACTATCAGAAAGGTGTTTGGAAGATTATGGAGAGCCTCTAAAATATTATGAATTACAGAAAAACATAAAGTCATACCTGATCGATTGCATTGCTCCCCTGGCCTAAGAGACAGTTCTGTGTGTCTCCTCTGTTGTGCTGCACATACATTTCTGTATAATAATTCTAAACTCTTCTGATTGTGGTGCAGATGGATAAGGGCTGGAGTACTAACTAAAAGGTTGATGGTTTGAACCCATCCTGAGGTGCCTGGGAAGAAAGGGAGACCCTTCGTTAGTCTGAGTATAAATGCTCTAGTCTAGAGGATGTATCGATGCGGTGACTCCCCGACGATAGCCACATTGGTACTTGAGCGCTGTGGTAGTAGTGAAGATTACATGTCAGCGAGTGAGCATTTGGAGGTGAAAAGTGAATAGATCCATCAATGAGTGAACTGACCAGTAGATAGATGACAGGCATGTACACACAGATGGATAGATAGATGATAGATAAATAGATAGGTATCGATGATATAAACACAGACAAGGTAATTCGGATTCATGTTGTTTTCAGGTACCATTGAGTTGGTGTAGACTCATAGTGACCTTATAGTCAACAGAACAAAATCCTGCCTGGTCCAGAGTCATTCTCACAGTTGTTCCCAGGCTCAACTTCATTGTTGTAGCCATGTGTCAGTCTGTCTCCTTGAGGGTCTCCCTCTCCTTTGCTGCACTTCTACTTTACCAGACATGAAGCTCTTCTCCAGGGACTGATCTCTCCTGACAACATGTTCAAAGGACAGAGACCAAGTCTTGTTGTTCCGGGTGTCTCAGGGGCACTCTGGTATTACTTCTTCCAAAACATTGGTTTGTTCTTTTAGCAGACCCTGGTACTTATGACATTCTTCTTCAGTACAATTCAAATGCATCCATTCTTCTTCATCTTCCTACTGAATGTCCAGGTTTCACATACAGATGAGGTGACTGAAAATACCATGGAATGGTGGAGATTTTCAGCCAGGGCGACTGGGACATGGCGAATTTTGATGACTCTGTTAAGCCTCTGCTGTCTGTAAACCCACAGGACCAGGCCAAGTTTTAGAAGCAGGTGGTGCAGGTCCACCTGCACGCATGCAGCTCAGCAAGAGAAGTGCACACCAGGCGTAGTGTATGTAGTCTACATACCTTGAGCCCCTTTTGAACCCTGATTCAAGGCTTATTTCTCCCAGTTTGGTACTGTTTCAAGTGAAATAAAAAGCCTGGAAATAACAAAGGCTATGCCTTGGGGGCGTTTGAGTCAGATGATGTTGCCAAGATAGTTGCTGAAACAATGAGCAACCACCTGTTTGGTGAAAGACTCTTGAAGAGTGATCTTATGCTACTTGAGAAAGTGCATGAAAAACTTTTAAAAGACTGAGATATTCTATTTTTAAAGCCATCCCAGTGAGACAGTACAATAGGAAATGAACACTTCTGGAAAAGCTACAGCTAGAGAAGCATTTTAAAGACAAAGAAAAACAAAGGGATAATTTATCATTTCCCTCTATTGGTTCTGCCAAAAAGAACAACCATAATGTTTCAAACAGTGATCTTCAGAACTCTATGACTAGGCAGGGCTCCACACCAGTTCTTACACCAGCGTATTTAGAAAGGTGAAAGTATGAAGTAGCTGAATTGAATGATGACAACTACAAGGAAATCACTTTCAAACAGCCTGCAATCGATGTCAAAGAAAAAAAAAAACAGGAGAATCCACCATCACCTACAAATTTGGGGATGGGGGTTGGGGAAAAATGAAAAAGCAAACAAGGACTCAAATGCATTAGATACCTTTTGAAAAATGGGCAGTTTTGTTATTAGGTCTGGATTCAATGATAAGCAGATATTGGCACCATTTTTGAAGGACAAGGAAGGGCGCTGGCAATGGCCCACTCATGCTGCCTTTTTGGCCTGATAATTTTGTTTTGTTTTCATATATCACAATTTCCTGTAATTGATATTCAAAAATAGTGGCAAACAAATAAACTTCCTACTGTTATTTTTTAAAAAAAGGAAAGAAAATACCATGGTTTGGGTCAGGCACACCTTAGTCCTCCAAGTAACATCCTTGCTTTTGAAGACTCTAAGGAAGTTTTGTGCAGCATATTGACCTAATGCAACTCTTCTTTTGATCTCTCAACTGCTGCATCCAGGAGTATTGATTGCTGATCCAAACAAGACAAAAGTCTTGACAACTTCGACCTTTCCTCCATTTATCATTACGTTACCTATTGGTCCAGAGACAAAGATTTGGGTCTTCTTTAGAGGGAACTGTAGTCCATACTGAAGGTTGAAATGCTTGCTCTTCAGCAGCAAGTGCTTCAAGTCCTTCTCACCTTCAATAAGCATGTTTGTGTTCTCGGGTTCACAGTGACTTTACATCAGAGGTTCCCAAACTTAGATGGTCCACTGTCCCCTTAAAAAAAATCCCTCACGACCTCCCTAGCAATGAAAACCTTCTGTACTCCAGCCCAGGATCCAGGATAAAGTGTAGGTATTGCTCTTACCATGTCCTTAGATCATTCCACACACCACCGGGGGTAAAGGGGGCACCCACTTTGGGAAACTATGCTTTATATGTACAAGAACAAAAGGTTGCTTTTCCCTGTGTCATCTTCATGAAAGCTCTAATGTTGAATGCATTGTTATGGTGATTGTACCAATTCATTGCCTAAATCAAGCAAGTTGGACCGAGTTCTGTTGTGCTTCATCTGACTTTTTTCGGATAATTTTCAGAAGTCAATCAGCAGTCTTTCTGACTAGTCTTATTCTGGAAGTTCCACTGAAACCAGTAGGTCCTGAGTGAGCCTTCTGGTAACAGTAACTATCAACATCAGAGCAACAGATAAGCCACAATAGTAAGCAAATCAACAAAGGGGTGGTAGGGAACATCCTAGACATGTGGCACTCTGAAGACTCATCAGATTGAAGATGATAATTACATATATGATGGCTGTAATTGGGTCAAAATAACCGTTCCTCATAGGTCCCAAAAGGAGCTCTCATGGAGTTCTCAGGTAAGGGTAGGCCACTAACCACAAGATTGACAGTTCAAACCTACTCCCTTCTCTGCAGAAGAAATATGAGGCTAACTTCCCCCGGGTCACCATGAGTGGCCAAGTGGGTCACACTTTGTGTTCCTACCCACAGAGTCAGCAGTCGGCATGCACCAGGCACTCCTCGGGCGATAGATGAGGGGTTGTGCTCCTGTAAAGATTTGCAGTCTTGGAAACGCAAAGCAACATTTGTTCCCTGTCCAACTAGGATCTCCATGAGTCATAATCTACCAGTTATCAGAGAGTTTGGTTTATGAGTTGGGATCAGCTTCGTGGCAATTGGGGTTTGGGGTGTTTGTTTGTTTGTCTTTTCTGGTCTTTATATATGGTCGACCTTTATTTTTATTTTTTTTAATTAAAATCATTTTATTGGGGGCTCATACATCATTTTTCCAATACATAAATAGACATACTGTGACAAGAACCCTCGCACGTCTGCTGCCATCATCATTCTCCAAACAGCTGCCCTTTCCCCCGAGCCCCTGGTGTCGGTTCCTCCAACCCATCCCCTGTTCCCCTGCTCTCTCACTCCCATCAACCCTCAATACTTTATAAATAATTATTATTCTGTGGTCGACCTTTAATACCATATGAAACAATTAAAAACACCCTGGCTTGAGTCAAAATCACCTTAGTTCTCAGGCGGCATCTTTGCTTTTTAACATCAAAAGAAATTCTTTTTTTTGTCATACTAATGTTAAATTTTAATTACTTTTCCTATTATGGTAACCATCCAATAATCCACATACATTTCTTCTCAACATTTACTGCAATCCACCCATTATAATGGAAGTCTTCATACTAATCCCCATCCCACCATCCACTGCCTTCATCAATTCTTCCTTCCCATCCTACCCAGTGATCTTTATCCCTGAGCAGATGCCACCTACCCTTGTACCCCCAACCCATCCCTAGTCCTGCATAATTGTTCCAAGGAGTACCTACCTCCCTGGCACTATTATCTATTCCATCAGATCAAACAGTGTTTGGTAGAACATTGAGTCATGGGGGTGACCTGAGTGCTAGACCAGACTAGGGTCATAATCTCAGAAGTTCCTTCAGTCTGGTGTTTTCATTATTTTTAGTTTTGCTTCATATTTCTCTACCCCAATACTGAACCTACAAATGTGATTTCTTTCAGACTGGCCAGCAGTGAAAGCCAGGCACCATTTACATCTTCAGGTTTCAGGATCATGTAGACTGGTGTGATAGTTAGATTTATTGTGCCAACGAGGCTCCTGTAGAAATGTGTGGGCAGAGTTTAATCAGGTTGCCGCAGCTTTATTGAAGGACAATTGAGATAAATGACTTTCTGAGGCCACCCTCCTTCTGTCTTCACCTTAGTGATTGTACCAGTACACTGCTGACTGAGTTAGTCCTTTGCATTTTATTTATTTAATTTAGCTCCCAGGAGGGACAATGGAGGATGAGGTAAGATATGGGAAAAATAATCTATAACTTATCAAGAGTTTGTGAAGGAGGGTAGGTGGGGGAGGGAGGGGGAAGAAATGGGGCACTGATATTAGGGGCTCAAGGGGGATGAGAATGCTTTGAAAATGATGATGGTGGCATATGTGCAAATGTGCTTGAAACACTGCATGAATGTATGGATTGTGATAAGAGATGTAAGAGTCCACACTAAAAGTTTATGTGTGTGTGCGCGTGTGTGTGTCTATGATATGATGCTAGGTGCCATGAAACCAAGTGCTACACTAAGTGTGGGTATAATCAACCCATGGATTGTGCCACCTTGCTGGAGCTGTGGCTCCATCAGGACCTGCCTCACGTTCTGATCATCCTGCTGTTTCCACCCCACCCTGCCCTGCCTGCTGCCTGTGCTGCCTCTGCTTGTCTTGCCCCAGGAAGAGTCTTCATCTGCTTCTCTGACCTTGGATCAGCAGTTGGCATGAATTAAAGGACCTTCTGTATATTAACTGTTCCATGAAAGTGAGTTGAACTGAGTCCTCTGTATTGTTGTGTGGGTTAATTAGCTAATGCATTCTTTTTTGCTATATAAACCTATCCTTTTATATAAACCTAAGTGTCCTGGTTTTGATTCTCTAGCGAATGCTGCCGACCACAACTGAGTTTTATGTGATTTATAAGCCTTTTCACCATTGATTTCCAGGTGTCTTTGTTGTACTCTGTTCTGCTTTCTTTGACCAAGAAGAGATCAGTAGTTGCTCCTCAGGTGGCTGCACACACACTTTCAGCCCACAGATAACAAGGTAGGTTATAGAATATGGACTTTATGAACAATTGTTCTTGATGAAACATAAGACAATGGTCCTGAGTCACTAGATTCAGTCACTCATCTCTTCTACGTACTTTATTATGTACAAGCATTTTTATAACTGTATGCTACTTTATATTCCTGGATACATTTACAACACATCAAATGAGATCTATTATCAAATATTTGTCCAATGTCATATGTCATTTGATTGACAAATGCTATTTCCATGGGCACTGCTTATGCATCCAAGTTCAAAGCAAAACTCAAAAATTTCAATTTCTCTTTAGTTATCATGATTTTGTTTATTGGGTCAGTGTGAGGATATCTTATATTGAGTTGGTAACATGAAAATAAATGAGTCATATGATTGTGTTTTCTTATTATTGTTGGTGGGGAATTTTTTAATCAGTATTTTCTTAGCACTTTTCTTGATACAGATAGACACAATAAAAATAAGTATAATGAAACTAATGGTTTTTAAAACTTTGACATTATTAACTTTTTCCATTAAACTTATACAATTTTATCATATTTTTCTTTGGTTATAAAATAATATAAACAGATCATTTGGAAAATGCTTGAACCAAAAAAAACCCCCCACAATTCCACTACCTATGTAAAACTTTTGCTAACATGTTTGTGTATTTCTTTTTGCTTTTGCTTATTTGCAATTACTGGCTGAGAATTTGAAAATAAAACACAAACTATTTATTCTTGAAAGTTTCATTGTTTTTTGAATCAATGAATTCTATATCTGGACAAAGCATGTCACCTTTCAATCATGTGACTCTTTGAACCAATATTACCCTGATTGTTGGTGTCAGGAGAAACCCTGGCAGACAAAACATGGATTTACCTGGTTAACCTTGTTGCTAAGTAAGCCCCGCTTTACCTAGCCACCCTCAAGGAAAACCCTGTGTTTTGTTATTATAGCCTAATCCAAGCCTACAAGAAGGCAGAGTTTAAGAAGTGACAGAGAAAGGCTTAAATTGCCAACTTAGCAAACATATTCCTAAAATTCATGTGTGTTTAGTACAAAACAAAAAAAAACTGACCCGTGTCTTGAGTATATGGATTTTTACGTAGAAAAGTATTCTTCTATGCTTCAATCCTCAGTGACTGGTTTCCTATGCAGCATGTCTATTTTTAAAATTAAATTTATTTCTATTGTGACAGATATACTAGACTTAAAAAAGTAGATCCCTGCAAAACAAATCACTGTTACTAAAATTTGTCTAGAAAGAGTTAAAGCATATCAAGAAAATTCGGTTGACACATTTACATAGGAAACAGCTTAATAGTTATTTTATTTGTCCTGAACCATCAATTTATTAATGAAACTTAGAATTCAAAAAGCAATTTTGTATCCAGCTGTGAGAGATCACTCAACTATTACTTTTGCATTTGAAAACCTTCATGGGACAAGTAAAACTGTGTTATCTTGCTCTGGAGAATGTAGAAAGAGAAGCAACCAAAAAAGAAAAAGACGTTGAACACACCACCAGCCTCTCTTCATCGGTGAAAATAAAGGAGGCGCAGCTGTGCTTTTCACATAGGGTCACTATGACACAGAATACATGGCAGTGAGAGTTGAACTCAAAATGAGTGAAGTAAAAGATTAGCCACTTTGATTTGTGTTTCTAAGGTGATGTGGCAGTCATGTGCTTATGTTAATTTCATGATTGAGCTGGAGGGGTGGAGTCTAGCCTGTTAATCTGGAGACAGCCAGTGAGTAGCCAATGAGGCAGGCCTCCATGAGGGCATGGCTTTCTCCTGAGACTTCTGGGTAGTCTCTTGATATTTCCCTCGTGAAGATGAGAAACTATCTCCCGAGTTTTGGGGAGTGACTCTCAGAGACGATGAATCACAGACAAGACAAGATGGTAGCGTCTGAGGAGCTGAAGGAGCCGGAGGAGAAGCCACATGGCCTTACCCTGATGGAACCAAACCTCTGAAGCTGGAGAAGCCACGTGGAGATCCCTGTCAGTGCTGAGTTGCTTCTACCACCACCGGATGCTGTTGATGGACCCTGAGCCCTGGAAGCCATGAGCCATGGGGAGACCCGTGCCAGCGCTAGGACTTGGCACCCACTGGCCTGTGACTTTGTGAGTCAGGAGACTTTATAGACTAATATCAGGCATATGGGCTAATATCGGACTTATGG
>PVJH01039216.1:0-16587 GCA_004026705.1 Nesogale talazaci
TCATGAGGGATAGAGGGTGAGGGAGGGAGAAGGAAAATGAGCTGACTGCTACCAAGAGCTCAAGTAGAAAAAGAGATGTTTTGAAAGTGATGATGGCAGTGTAGGTGCGAAAGTGCTTGACACAATAGATGGATGTACGGATGGTGGTAAGAGTTGTACGAACCCCAATAAAATAATTTTTAAAGAAACAAGAAGAAAACTCTTCCCCAGAGGATGCTGAGGCAGGCGACCCTTTACGACTGGGTGGTGCCCCTGCAGCAACACACGCCCGGTCCCGCAGCCCCAGGGAGTGGCTGAAGCCCTGGCGGTGTGCATCCCCTGAAGTGTCTGCGCGTCTTCCTGATGAAATATTTATGCGTTTAGCACTTAGTATTTTCCGAAGAGCTTCACGCTTGTTTTCACTCTCGCTCCTACGCACCCCGCTTGGAACTGGTGCTCTTATTCAGGGGAAGGGGCAGGAGAAGAATGCATCTGCTGAGACTGAATGTGCGCCTGAGGCTGGCCTGGGGACCCTGGTGGCAGCCCTGGGGGTGAGAGGGAGTCGCCCCCGGGGGTAAGTGGTGCTCCAACGTACCAAAGTGAAAAATGCACAGCAACTGGTGAGTGAGGAGGCTGGACCATGAGTCGAATCAGTGTGATTAAAAAGTCAGTAGCACGAGCAGAAGGGAGGTTGTGACCTTTTTAAAGACCTCATAACCTAGACCGGGGGTCCTCAAACTTTTTAAACAGGGGGCCAGCTCACTGTGCCTCAGACTCTTGGAGGGTTGGACTATAGTTAAAAACAAACAAATATGAACAATTTCACTGCGGGCCAGGGATGAGTCCGCTGCTAAGCAGGAAGGGAGCGGTGGCCAAAACACCCAGGAAAAGAAAGCCTCCTTTCTCCTGCCGAGCTGTTGGTGGTTTCAAACCGCTGACCTGGCGATGAGCGGCCAGGTGTGTAGTCCCCTCCGTCACCAGGACTCCGTGGTTGGGGGTGTTGGCACAACAGAAGGAGGGTTGGGGAGGTTGGGGGTGTTCTTGCACAACAGAAGGAGGCACGACCGCTGCTGCAGTGTCCTCACGAGTGTTCTTTTGTGAGAGCCCGTCCGTCTCACCCAGGGTCTGCCCGATACTTCACCAAGCAGGATGTCCTTCTCCAGGGACGGGTCTGCCCTGGCGGGCGACAGAGTCTCACCGTCATTGCCTCTAAGGAGTGTTCTGGCTGTACTTCTTCCAAGGCAGATGGGGTCACTCTTTGGGCAGTCCGTGGTACGGGTCGACTTAATTCTTCACCTGTGAGACACCATCAAGGGACACGACCTCTCACCAGGCCAGGACTCCGATGGAAAGTGCAGTTCATGAATTGGCCCAGATCTGTGCTTCCTGGTAGCACCAGGCTGCCCTCCCACCAGCAGTCTGGCTCCAGTGCCCCAGCTCCGTCTCATCCCATTGTCGCTTTCTTGCTATAAATACGTGCTTTCTGCTTGGGACACCCCTGTGGTGCGTGGATTTTTATTTCTCCGCCTCTCTCCGATATCCCACTCCTTTTAGCAAATCTTCGATGTGTGGTCCCCAGTGGCGAATCCCTGAGACGCAGTTTGCCACGGTGTGGCTGGCTTAATTTATGCCTCGACTACCTCCTCTGTTTCTTCTAACTTCTGCCACAAGATGGCTTTAAGACTTAGGGACAGCAGAACACCATGCCTTGCTTGCTTCACCCTCCCTCCCTGGATGTGCGCTCCTCACCCCTCAAAGGATACAGCCCCCCCACCAAACGCACTGCCCCCACCTTATTTTTTTAAGACTGTACTTCTTCTAACAGAATCAAGCGGAATCCACTGACTGTTGACGCTCACCCCAGCCCTTTTGCTACAATGTCATCTGGGGTCTGTGCCCAAACCAGTCCTGGCTGGGGACACGTGCTGACCCTGACCCCTGGAATCATCTCAGACCCTGGTTGTGCACGGGCCAGACTCACTTCCGCACTGCTGCGGACCGTTCAGTCCCTCGTCTCTCTGCACACGTCCCCAAGGACAGCTCCCAGGACTGCATGGCTGCACGCCAATGGAGCTCAGCCTCACACCCATGGATGGATGGTGCCCCCACCTTACCCACTGCCGCCCGGGGGAGAGTCAGACCAGACTTTCAGCCAGTCCCGCGCATTCAAATTCCAGCTTGCCATCATGTTTTCCCTCTGTTAATTTTACTTCTTTGCTACATTTTGAAGCTTTGTTTTGCTTCCTTCTGATGTTATTGAGCACCAGACTGGGAAAAAAGAGAAACCCTCCAATTACATTTCCCTAAATACAGAAGCAATAAGGGAAATGTCAGCCCTCATTTTCCCAATGTTTACAACCCTATCTTGGTCTGGCTATTAAATATTGCACATTAAAATCGACAAAGCAATAAACAAGCTTCCAGGAGGACAGCCTCTGGGCCTAGAAAGCCACTTGTCAGAGGTTGGATTCTGCTGGGATTTCACTGATGGGTAGTCAGGATGAATATTTAATACCCCCTGGATGCTGCCAAATCCGGGTTCTTCTCTTTCTTACTGCTGACCTGGCAGATTGGGGGAGCCCAGGGCCGCCTCTGGGGCAACTGCGAGTCCCGGGCGTGTGGACACCGACCCTGCTTGTGAGAGACCCGCTGGGACCTGGCTGCCCTATCCCTTCTGCTAGCTTTCAGGAGAGCCCGAGTTTCTCGTCCTCCCCCTGCCCCCGTGGCCTCTGCCTGCTCTCTGCTCAGCAGGAACACCAAGGGTGCAGCCCTCCCTGGATGCATGGGCCGAGCTGGCCTGACACCAGCTGGCACACTGTTATGGAGTCAGTGGGCAAAGGGCACTGCCAAGCCTGCAGGTAGGTAAGGCAGGGCAGCTCCACCTTCCCCCACTGGTTTCCGCCTCATCCCTGGTGCAAACCTGTTGGCACCTCCTGTGTGCAGGTGCCTATGGGCTCCTGAGGGCACCAAGGGGGTGCCATGGAGAGAGGCCTGCCTCAGGCTCTGGAGAGGAAGGCCAGGCTGGACACAGGCTGTGCTCAAGGGTGGCAGGGAGGTGCAGAGCGAGCCCGGAACAGGGTCACAGGCAGGGGGTGATGATGGCACTTTTCAGGTACAGGAAAGAGTGTGAGTAATGGCAGTAGCAGAAGGAGGGAGGGGCAGATTCACACCCAGGAAGGTGGGCTGGACACTGGCCACTGAAGCCTAGGGAGCCACCATTGCTGTTGAGGGATTGTCACACGTCATGTCTGTCACAGGATGAGTGGCTGCCTGACACCCGGGGTCATCCTCGGACATGTGTGCGTGTATGTGTCTCCCTCTGCGAGGGCCACTCGCTTCCACAGGACCCCCCTATCCCACACAGGAAGCCCCTCTTTCTATCCATCGCCCCTTCCTGAGGATGTTTCCCAAGTATGTAAGCCGACGCCTTCTCGCCAACCTCACTTCTCAGGAACATTCTGGGTGACTTTTCTTCCTGGACATCACCGTTCGGTGTGCCAGTTCTTCTGTCTTTAGCTTTCCGTTGTCCAGCATCTGCATGCAGATGAAAGAACTCAGACTCCCTGCCATCAAGTCGATGCGGGCTGATAGAGAGCCTGCAGCACAGGGTGGAACTGCCCCGTGAGTCTTTGAGACTGTAACTTCTTACGGACATGGAAAGCCCCATCTTTCTCTTGAGAGGGGGCTGGTGGGTTCCAACTGCCAACTTGCACATCACAGCTCAGCTTCTGGCATCTGTGCCACCACGGCTCCTCGCCTGCATACAGGGAATGGGGAAAAGCAAGAACTCTCGGGGCCCCGCAACCTGGGTCTGAATCCCAGCTCACCGACACTTATACTTAGCTGTGAGGCCATGGGCTGCCTGGTTTAGCCAGTAAATCAGGGATAATCCTAGCATCCGTTTCCTTTGCAGAGTTGGTGAGGACGAAATAGTATATATTTGCAAAGTATTTATTAGACTAGTGCTTAATGTATAGAAAGCACAGTGTGGAAACTTGTTAAATACAAATTCCCCAAGCTAAGGAACTAGTTGGGATTTTTTTCCCCTGCAGACCTTTAGACCACATACTTTTTTCCTAAAACAATTTTTAATATTCCCCTTATTACTACAAAATAAAATTCATAGACAGCATGATGTACTCACCTAATTTTCAGAAGTTGATACAATGCCCTGATGGTCAAGGAGGAATTGTCAGTAGGTAGTTCATCGTAAGAGCATGCATTGCACATGGAAATGGAAGGAAAGTAACAGCAGAGCCCCAGGCAGATGTGCTGCCTCTACGGCCTTGACCCAGCTGACTCATAACTGTGTGCAGCTGTATGTACGTACTGGGGTTCCAGAGCCACAGCAGTCTGAGGCCCGGCCTTCTCAGTTCCAAAACAACTCTTGCTACTGTCCCTGAAGAAAGCAGAGGGACTTGGCACATACGGAAATCACGTTTAAAAAAAGAATCTGTTGTGTTTATAGTAAAATGAAATATGAAATTAGATTCTCAGCTTGGATCATTAGAAATAGATTTTCCCCAGTGACTGTCACGTGTGAGAGTTGTATGGAATGCAAGGCAGTGTCTTACTGCAAAGAACTGCCCAGGTAGGGCTCTCCAGCTCTCCTGAGCCCCAGTCTGACCTACGCTCCGCTTCCTGCCTCGGGAGTCCTTGGGGGAGCAAGCGGTGACTGTGCTGGACCATGTACAGGCAGCTGGGGTTCGGGTCCCCCCAGGGATGAAGATGCCCTGCTAGAAGGACGAGCGCAGTTCTGCCCTGACACACAGGAAATCTCCATGAGTCGAACAAAATGCACTTTGTGGCACCTGGACTCCCCTCTCGACAGGACAGTCGGAGGGCTGCCCTGGAGTCTCCAACCCTCGAAGTCGAAGCCTCTCTCTCGGCTGTGGCTGCCGCTGGGGCTGGAGGTAGGGAGACTCGTTCAGGGAGTGGTGATAACAGCCTGAGCAGAGAATTTGGGGCTAAGATGGAGTGTGACTGAGGGGAGAGAAGCAAGCAGGTGTGCCACAGGAGATGTGGGGGCTGCCTGGCTGGCGGGCCAGGGGTCTTGGCACCAAGGAGCCGGAGGCCCTCACTGGCAGCTCGCTCTGCAGCCTTCCTCAATCTCATAACTCACTTGCTCCCGCCAGTTTGAAAAATCTCTCCAGCCCAGCCCAGGCCTCCCACCATCCTAACACAGCTGCCATATGCCATGACTGGTGAGAGCCAGGCTCCCCAGACCTGTCTGGGGTTTTGGGGGTCTCGCGGGTTTTCCTCCTTGAACAGAATACAGTCTTACCACTTTTCCATCACTGATAGTGAGGTGGATTTGTGTTTTCCTTCTCCGGTAGGCTTCTGCACTACACAGGCTCCAGCGGTCACAGGCTTGAGTGTAGCTTTCGTTGATGTCCATGGGGAAGGCCTTGGTGTAGTGGGTTATGTGTTGGGGGAAGGGAAGGGGCTGCTAGCCAGAAGGTCAGTTGTTCAAAACCCAGCAGGCACTCTGTGGGAGAAAGATGAGGCTTCTGCGCCTTTCCGATGACGCCCTTGGAACCCCAGGCTCTGTCCTCTCGCACGCATCACCATGGGTCAGAATCGGTTCCTGGTTAGAAAGCCTTGGCTGTATCCTCCCAAACACAGCCATTGAAACCCTGGACGGAGCCCAGTCCCCATCTGACACGAGCTCACCTGCGAAATGACATCACTGCAGATGGTCCACACGATGACTCTCTTCCCCCCATGGCCCCTCCTACCTCACCATGTCCTCACTCAGCCTGCACTGCGTCTAGAACTCCCCACCTCCAATGCCTCCTCAGATTGGTCTGTGCCTCTGATGAGGCACGTTCCCGGCCCCTATAGGAGTGCAGGGTCTAGCAAGTCCCCTCCCTGGTGGGGACCCCAGAGGTCCCAGACCCTGGAGGAGCCCACCCCAAGAGCCACTGTGATCAGGAGTGAGCGCAAACTCCCTCCGGGCCCTTCACCTCTGCAAAGCTTGCAATCTGACATTTCTCACACCTGGTCCCCTGCTCATTCCCAAATTGGGGCCACAGAGAGCGGCTCCCCCTCTACCTGGGGTCCCATGTAACTTTCCTCCCATGCTTATTGAACACCCTGGTATGTGTTGGTGAGACCCTTGGTTTCTAACCAGATGTTGGCCGCTTGAACTCACCAGCCACTCCCCGAGGGACAGATGTGGCAGTCTGCATGTGTGCAGACTATGGGACCGTTCTATTCTGCCCTTACTGGTACCTGCAAATCTAAGTCTCCTAAATACCGATGAGAAGAGTAATCCCACTGTCACATGCTTTTCTCCAACATTCACCACCTACTCTCACACTCAGAATAGATAGCTTCTCGTGTGTGTGTGTGTGTGTGTGTGTGTGTGTGTGTGTACTGGCAGGCAGAGGTTAACCTGTTACTGTGGAGTCATGTCCAGCTCTCAGGCAGCTCGGGTGTGTTTGAGTAGACTGTTTCACATGGTTTCCGATGGCCGAGATCTTACAGAGAGAGACTGCCAGGCCTTTCTCCCGAGGCACTTCTGGGTGCACTCAAGCCACCAAGCCCTTCAGCTAGTGCCCCGTTGCAAACCCAGGGATGGAATGACTTGTATATCCAATCATCCGTTTATTTATTTGCTTTAGGGCTTCAAACTGGCTCCAACCAGTTCAGTCATGGCTAACAAAATGAAATCAGAACAGACCTGGATTTTTGAAACTTGGATGATTTAGAACACTAATCACATTGGGGAAAATCCTGTGTCTCCCTGCCGTGGGAGAGTGAGTAACACACATTCAAGATTTCATTATCAGATGAATCATTCTTTCTCTTAAGGTCCTAGAAGCTTACTGGGAAAGGCAAGACCCTTAAAGCATTAACGGTAGCAAAAGGCAAAAGGAAACAAAATGCTAGTAAATTTAAGGAAATCGTTTATTGGTGAAACAAATTGGTTTTGAGAGAGAAAAACACTCAAAAGGCTGCTTCTCAGACCTTGAACTGAAACTAGCCCAAAGTCACCTTGTCACTAAATAACAAATTGGCTCAAAAAATAAAGTCTCAGAGAATGGGGGGGTCCTGTATTAGGCTGGGTTGACTAGAGAAATAAATCCAGGGACATTCATCTATGTATAAGAAAGGGCTTTGGGCTGCGCCCCGGTGGCATAGTGATTGTGTGCGGGTCTGCGGTTCATATCCAGCACCAGCTCTCCAGGAGCAAGGCTGGGCCTCCTACTCCCACCAGGGCAGTGATGCCCACAAAAAAAAAAAAAGAGAGAGAGACAGAGAGAGTTTTTTTCATATCAAGAAGGCGTCCTCACCCAGTCCAAATCAAGTCCTGAAGTCCAGCACTAGTCTACAAGCCCCTCTTCAGACTCACGCAGCCCATGCAGTGATGCAGAATGCAGGAATCACCAGCTGGTAAGTGCAAAGTCTTGTGGATCCCATGGCAGTGGACGCAGTTCCAGGGCTCGTGCTGGTCTCCACATGGCACCGACAGGAAGGTGAAGGCCGAGACGGTGAGAAGTCCCCAGGACCCTCCTTACTTGGAGGTCCCGCCCACTAGGAGGCACCATCCGCCTTTGACCTGCGTGATAGACTCCACGCCCTGCACTGAAAGTTGACACGCAATTAAGGAACTCTCACAGTTCTCAAAAACAAAAACACCGGAGGTGAGACCAAACTGCAGTTGACTTTGAAACAGAGAGGAAAAGAGAGACCAAACCACTGCTGCTGGTCTCTTCTGACTGCCAGCAACCGGTGCCAGCATAGCAGACTAGGACAGCTCCACAGGGTTTCTGAGAATGTAACTCTGTGAAAGCAGATGGCTTCCTCGTTTGCCCACAGAGCTGTTGATGGCGTTGAACCTCTGACCTTGTGTTTTAGCAGCCCTCCACCTAACCCGTTGTGCCACCAAGGCTCCTTGAGGATGTGAGGGAGCGGGGAAACTAAATTAGTGGGCGTGGTGCAGCCAGAAGAAGAATAATGAGACTGCCGACCCTTTGTGAAAAATGCAACCCCTCCCCTTGACCGCTCCATGCAGACACTGCTGGGTGGGAGCCCAGGATGAAGCGTGCATCTTCACCGGAAGACAAATCTGACTCAAATATCCACAGCAGAAAGCCCCCTCCACACGCCATGCTTTGATCCAAAGCCCCTTGAGGAATGAGCCCCTTGAGATGTTGGTGAGAGGAGGAGCCCACATCCTCAGAAGGGGTGCCAGGCACAGGAGGTACTTGCTGGCCTGAGCCCGGGCCCCTCCAGAAAGCCTCTCTGACCTTTCCTCCGGCCTCTCTCCCTCCTAATATACCCACTTGGAGCCGCAGTCACCCAGGGGTGCCCTCTTTCTCTTGCAGCGAGAGCTGTCCGTCCACAGTCAGGCCACATGGGATGGCAGCAGACTCCTACCTCGCCAGGGAACTCGAGCACAGGGCCTGCAGGAGAGCCTGAGAGCCAGCCCTTTCCAGCGGGTCCCAGGCGCCACCTGGCGACACACCCCCACCCACCCCTCCATCCTGGGGCCTGGGGCCTGACTTGGAGCCAGGCACAGCTACCAAGAGGGATAAGAATGCCGAGACTCGGTCGTGTGCTGCTGTCAGCCGCATTCTGTGCTAAACATGTTCTGGAGTTTATGACTTTGGACGGTGACCACACTCCAGGGCAGGAGATAGCATTCTCGCTTGACAGGTGACATCGATGTCACTGACGGCTGGGGCTGGGTGCCCACCGCCCCAGGCAGTCTTGTGGCGGAGCAGAAGAGTGCTTCCTAATTAGGTGTGCAGCCCCCGCCCAGCCTCCCACCCCGCCAGCTTCTGGAAAGGTCTTCCCAGCCCTTGAGACGCGCGGAGCGATAGGGAGCGTCCGACAGGAGGTGACCCCTTGCCCGCCTGTCAGACATGCTCCTCCTTTCAAAAATGCCTTCTTTCAAGCGGCTCAACACTTCACAATATTTTGACGTGGGAAGAGACGGGGGGTGGGGGGGGTGAAAAGAGAGAGAAAAGGAGCCGGCTTTGAGACGTTTCCCTTTCTTGAATGCCTGTGCAGAGACCACGTGACTGGACTGAAGTTGAGTCACAGGAATCCAGCTCAACATATGCGGTTACTATAGCAATTGAGGTTTCCTTAGTAACAGTTGCAAAAAATAATCTGGCCTCAATTAATAATACATTTTAAAGCTCTTTCTACTCGACACCCAGCAACCCAGTTTGGGGCGTGCTTTTTTTTTTTTTTTTTTTTTTGCCAAGAACCAGATCATTCGGGGGTGTCTGCACTGATACGGTGTACAAGGGGGTCGATCGGGTTGGAAAGTGAGAAACTGGAGCTGTGTGTTTTCAGGTGCTACAGGCAGTCTGATCTGGAGAAGCTGACATGAATGTAGCTTCCAGAGCCCGGAGCTTAAGGCTAATGCTGCCCCGGATCATCTGTGTGCCCCAAGTGGGTTTCGGCGTTTGAAGAAGGGAGAAAGCAGGGGGCCAAGCTTGTCTTTGAAAGAGATGGAGCCAGAAGGGTGGGGTGAGGGGTGTGTGGCCTGTGGCTTGAGGTCGACAAGCACGCAAAGCAGCTTGGGTTGGGCCAAGGACTAGGTACTGGGCATGTGGAGGTCTTCCTCCAAAGATCATAGGACTGTCCCCCCCACCCCAGAGACCCCAGGGGGCAGTTCTGCCCTGTCAAGACCCCAGGGGGCAGTTCTGCCCTGTCCTGTAAAGTCACTGTCAACACAAGGGTGGGTTTGTAAGCATGGGAGGGGTTTCGGCCATGTGGAGAAAGGGAATGTGGCTTGACAGACTCACCTAGAATCCTGCTGAGACTGTCATGGAGTCAGGTGTCTGCCCGTCTCCCTCCCCCCACCCCCACCCCCAACCCCGCCTCTCTTGGGATTCTAAGCTCTCTCCCATTGAGTCATGTGTTGCCAGGGGGCTGAGTAACAGTGTTTGGTGCCTGAGACTCGATGCTGCACCCTGTCTGTCCACCCTGGTCTATGTGTAGTTCCTGGTCCTGAAGCCAAACTCCAGTCTTGAGCGGGGGCAGGCCTGCCCTGCTGCTCGCCCGCCTCTGGGCACCAGCCTGGGAAGAGACGGGGTCTGGTCCGTCCGTGTGGACTTTGTTCCTTGGCCTGTGCTGCTTGCCCCTTGTATGTGAAAGGGGTAAGATAGAATGACCATTTGCTCTCCGTACCCTGCCAAGAGTTGAGCGTACTTTTCTCCCCCGCCCCCCATGAGAGGGGAGGAGGGTGGTTTGGGGAAAGCGGGAGCCAAGTGTGATGGTGAAAGAGAGAGGGAGCGCTCAGATGAGCTCCTTACAGTCGGTTTCCTGAGACCTTGGGGTCTTGCCACCTTTCAGGTAAACAGAGGCCCTCGTAGCAAGCAGGGAGGCGACTGGAGCTGGCCCCGTTCTGTCCCGTTGTTTGTCATTCTCTCGGCCTTCTCCCTCTCTCTTCGCCCAGGGCTCCGCCCCAGCACCCTCTTGGTGACCTGCAGTTGCTAGATGCTGGACAAGTCCCCCTGGAGCCTGAGACAGACGAGTTAACTGACCTGCTGGTCTCGTTCCCCAAACCAGCTGGTGGAAACCTGGGAAAGTCAACCGTCTGAGCCACAGCCTGCCTCGAGACTGACACGGGGGGGGGGGGGGGGCAGACAGTGCATTGCCCACCGTGCAGAGGGTTCCCCATGAGCCAGGGGCTGGCCCCGAGGCAGCCAGCACTCACAGCCCCAACCAGCACTCTCTCAGCCCCTCCCCTACCCACTCCGATAGTTCAGCAAACACTGGGCACTTCCCTAAGTCCAGGCCCTGCCGCCTGCTCGGGGGTGTGGTGATGAGTATGTCTGCTGGGCTGGATATTTCCTGCGACTGAGGCTGAGGCTACCACCTTGACAGTACCCCTGGCATGCAGCACAGCCCAGAGCTCACAGTAGGCCCTCTGTAAATATTGGCGGGTTGAGTGGGGAGGAGAGCGTGCCCAGTGCACTCTCAGGGAGCTTCCCGGGAGGCTGGAGTGGAAGAGAGAGAGAGAGAGAGAGAAAAAAGGGCAGGGAACGGCCTGGTGGACGGAGCCTGATGAGAGTGTGAAGGTCGAGGAAAGCACAGGGCAGGGACATCGAGCCCATGGGGGACCAGAGGGTGAGTGGTGGCCAGGCAGAAAGGATGGCAGGGTGGGGCCAGAGGTCCAAGGCTAAGGGAGAACATCACAGGGACACCGGGGAGGTGAGTGTTGACAACTCCTAAAACCCAGGTTTGCAAGAGGCCTTCGCTGCCGGGAAAAGACCCCGCCTTCTCTCTCTGCTGCGGGCCAAGGTGTGGCCAGACTTGGGTTTCAGCCCCATCACCCTGCTGGCCACTGCATGATGGCAAAGCGTAGCAGGAAGGCCAGAGGCGAGGGCCCCAGCCAGGGGGCAAGAGACAGGAGGGTTAGTGGAGCGAAATGGATCAGTCAGTTCTCCTCTGGTCTGGCCTCTCCGATTGCTCTGGCTCAAACCGGGCCAGAGTCTGGGGCCTGGGGAAGGGCCCCGGGTCCAGGACCATGGGCGTGTCGTGCTCACGGCCCCCTCCCCTCCCCTTCTCAGTGACAAAGCTGCAGGTGAGCAAGTCCAAGCGGACCCTCACGCTGGTGGAGAACAGGCCCATCCAGCTGAACTGCTCGGTCAAGGCGCAGACCAGCCAGAACTCCCACTTCGCCGTGCTCTGGTACGTGCACAAGCCCTCGGACGCCGACGGCAAGCTCATCCTGAAGACCACCCACAACTCGGCCTTCGAGTACGGCACCTACGCCGAGGAGGAAGGCCTGCGCGGGCGGCTCCAGTTCGAGAGGCACGCGTCGGGCGGCCTGTTCAGCCTCACGGTCCAGAGAGCCGAGGTCAGCGACAGCGGCAGCTACTACTGCCACGTGGAGGAGTGGCTGCTGAGCCCCAACTATGCCTGGTACAAGCTGGCGGAGGAGGTTTCAGGCCGCACAGAGGTCACCGTGAAGCAGCCAGGTAAGAACAGAGGGCCCTGCCGTGGGGCGCTGGGGTGGGGGGGGCAGAGGGCTACCACCTTGACAGTACCCCTTGTATGCAGTGCCGCCCAGAGCACACAGTAGGCCCTTTGTAAATATTGGTGAGGTTGAGTGGGGGAGGAGAGGATGCTCAGCGCTCTGTCAAGGAGCTTCCCAGGAGGCTGGAGTGGAAGAAAGAGAGAGAGAAGAGCGGGGAACGGCCTGCTGGACGGAACCTGATGAGAGTGGGCACCAAGAAAGCACAGGGCAGGGGCATCGAGCCCATCGGGGATCAGAGGGTGAGTGGTGGCCAGGCAGAAAGGACGGCAGGGTGGAACCAGAGGTCTGAAGCTGAGGGAGAACATCATGGGGGCTTCGAGGAGGTAGACCCTGGGCGTGGCTGCGGGCACAGGCGCCATCACCCTGGGGCCTGTGGGCTTCCTGAGTCACCTATGTGTTCAGCCCCGAGGCCAAGCTTGGAAACCTCCTGGGCTCTGCGTCCAGCACGGCCTCCAGGGAGGAGGCCTGAGAGGCAGCAGAGGTTAGCAAGATACAGCAAGTGTGTCAGACCGGGTTGACTGGAGAAACGGATTCATTGACCCGCGTCTGTATAAGAGAGAATTTTATATGGAGAAGTGATTGTGCATCAGTAAAACCTGCCAGCCCAGTTCAGTGTGAGTCCAGAAGGGCAACATGCGCCCCTAAGTCCTATAGTAGCCCATGAAACCCTCTTCAGACTCACACGGCACATGCAGTGACGCCGACAGGTAGATCACAGGACAGAGGGTGGAGAGCCTGTGGTTCCAAGGGCAGTGGACGCATCTCCAGGACTCTGGCTGCCATTAGCATGGCTCCATGTGGCTCGTCAACAGGAATGTGAAGCAGAGAGAGGGAGTTCCCAGAATCCTCATGAGAAGGCCACGCACACAAGGCGGGATCATCACGTTGCGGTCTGATTGACGTGCTAGACGCCATCCCTTCATTCTGTTCTCCCGCTGCCATGAGCAGCTCCATAGCCTCCCACAGGGGGGGCAGTTTGGTCCCCAGGCCTCTGGCTGGCACCAGCTCAGCGCCACACCCCTTATGCTTTGGTTTCCCATGTCTGTGTTTCCCTTCTGCCTGAGCTCCCCTCCTCCCCCCTCCTGTCTCCCCCAGTGGAATCAGCCCCAGCGCACCGGGGAACCCCGCATGTCCAGCCCACTTCTCCCCCTGCTCCCTCACAGGCGGGGTGAACACGCCACCCCTGCTCACGATCCGCAGGCCTCACTAGGCCCACTGTGGGGTGCCCTCGTTTCTGGCAGCCCCAGTAAGTAAAGGAGGCTCCCCTCCCTGTCGTTTCTCTCTGGGCTATGGCGTGGGCCCCTACAACTGCTCCAGCAAAGCTGGGGCCGCCTCCAAAACCACCATGTGCCTCTCTCCCTGCCTTCTCCCGTGTCACCAGCTCCCGTTCTCCCTGCTACTCCACACCGAACCCCACAGCCACGCTCCCCTCCTCGAGGGAACTCACTCAGTATTGCCATGGGTGAGAAATCAGGGTCGAGCATACGGGGCGATGGTCAGCCTCCCTGCCAGGAAATCACCCCCGACTGCCCCCAGGTCCCGGGGGCCCTGACAAGAGCTCCTTGCCTGTGCAAGTTCTGTCTCTGCACACTGTGTGCCATCAGCACTTGGAGGATGGAGCTTGGTTTTTGCATGTCTGCCACCTCAGGACACCCTGCCACCATGGGATACCCTGCCACCATGTGGTACCCTGCGTGGCTCACAGCTTGCTTGTCTTGGCCATGCCCAAGCCTTGGTCCTGGCGGATCCCCTCAGCCTAGAACACGTGGAACAGACAGACTCCTCCCTCTGGCTCTTCTTTGAGGGGCAGTGCATGGCCACCCTAATGAGCAGAGCCCCAAGCAGACCCAACAGGGCAGTAGGAAGACTTTGGTTGTGAGCAGAAGGGCAAGTGGCCCTGGTGGTCTGCGCCCCTCATCCGGGGCTGTTTGCTTGTTCTCCTGTTGACGGGTCACTGTGACGGGAGCCCGCTCAGCAGCCCGCAACAATACCCTGTGCCCCCTTTCCTGTCTGCATGTCCCCACAGGGTTGGTTTTCCAGGCTGGTCTCGTCTTCCGTAAGTGGAGCTCCGGGCCATGTCCAGGACCCTTTCTCCTCATTGCTTTCTCGGCAGCATGGGCACTTTGCGTCGGGGGGAAGGGGTGCCCGACCCAGTACCCCGGGCCCTAGGGCCCGTGCCCTGCATTTTCCTAAGCCCACCCCGGAGCAGGCGCTCTCAGGGCGACGTGTGTGCTGCTGCACCAGAAGGGGAGCCCTGGCCTCGAGTGACTCTCATGGGCACCCCAGTGCCCAAGGCCGGTCCTCTCAGCGCCGGGAAATGCAGGCTTGTCCTTAGCCTGCAGGTGGCCTTTGGGGTTCCTGCTCACCCTCTCTGTTTCCAGTTCTGATTCTTTTCTCTCTCAAGACAAACAATGCCCTCCACCCCCACCTCCTCTGTAGTCATGGTCCGCCCCCACCTCCCCTTCTCCGTACCCACCCAGAGATTCCTAAAACAACCACAGAGACACTGCACGACCATCAAGTCCGGGCTCACACATGAGGACCCGGTGCCTTACAGAGCAGATGTGCCCCGCGGTGTTCTGGGCCCTCATTTTCATGGAGGGAGCCACCGCCAGGCCTTTCTTCCACAGAGCCTGTGGGGGACTGAGAGGCATAGCAGAGGGAGCCGTGGGCACCACCTGGGCCGTGATAAACTCTTGCCCACCGCTCCCCATGTCGATTCTGACCCAAGGCCGCCTTGCAGGACAGTGTGCCTCTGCTATGGAGGTTCCCAGGCTGTCCCTTCCTGGCAGATGGCCTGGTCTCTCCCGCCCAGTGGCTGGCAATTCGAGGCCCAGCACTTCATCCTCTGCACCACCAGGGTTCCCTCCGTAGCTTCTTTTAAAGAAAGAAACGGTGCCCCTGCAGACCCTCGAAGGCAGTGGTTCTCAACTTTCCGCATGTCTCGGCCCTTTAATACAGTTCCTCATGTGTGGTGACCCCTCCCAACCATAAAATTCTCTTTTGGGGGGTCTTGTACAACTCATCACAATCCATCCATCCAGGTTTCAAGCACATTTGTACATTTGTTGCCATCATCATTCTTAAAACATTTGTTTTCTACTTGAGCCCTTGATATCAGCTCCCCATTCCCTACCCCTTCCCTGAACCCTTGATAATTTATAAACTTATTTTTTGGTCATATGTTGCATTGTCCGATGTCGCCCCTTATAAAATTTTTTGTTGTCCGTTCCCCAGGGAGGAGATAATATGTAGACCCTTGTTATCGGTTCCCCCTTTCTACCCTACCCCCCCCCCAAAGGGGTCGTGACCCACAGGTTGAGAACCACGGCTTGATGGGGTTTCTGGAGCAGCCCATGTCATCGTTCTCCCTCTGAGAGGCTGGTGGATTTGAACTGCTGACCTTGTGGCAGCAGCCCCCTGCCTACCCGAGAGCGCCACAGGGCGTCCTGGCGCATCCTCAGTTAATTGAGGGTAATTCCCATCTACAAGCTTTCTCCAGCTCAGGGAGACAACACAAAAGACCTGCTAAAAAAAAGCCCTGTCAAAACAGCCGTCATGAAGCCTCTGTTGACGCGGATGTTAGCACTATCAACAGAAGCCTCCCAGGACCCTGATTTTAGCAGCACATTTCTCCTTTCCCATTGAGAGGTTCCATTTCTGATTCTTCTTTTGGCATGTTTTTGCTTGCTTTTCAGTCCCACACCCGGCCCTCCTTTATTTTTCCTAATAAGAAAGCATTTTCTTAGAGAGTCTTTGCAAAGTACCAAAATCGCACAGAGAAGAAAATTGTCTCTCATCCCAGACATTGTCGGACAGCATACCATCCCTCTCTCTTCGGGATCTCCCCTCCTCCTCCTCTGATCCTCTCCCCTCCCCCCACCCCTGCACGTACACAGATAGAGTGCAAAAAACGTCATAGGGAAATGCCATGACCTTCCCATTTCCATTTCCCACGTGTTTTCTGAAGACCCCTCAGATGTATGTATGTGTGTGGATAGATCATAGATAGATGATTGATAGATAGATAGATAGATAGATAGATAGATAGATAGATAGATAGATCAGTAATAGCTGAACAAGTTTGGTTGTCAAAAACATACCTTCTGTCATTTTCCACTTTGGGGCCTTTCAATAAGGATCCCCGTGGGTTGCAAAGCCCACGTGGTAGCAGTGAAGTATAGCAATACACAGGGAGAGGTCCCTCCCCTCAGGGGACCTTCAGGGAAGGTCATTCCAGAGCTGCCTGGAGCACTGTCAGCGCTGTGGCTTGTCCTCTCTGGGCCGGGCAATCTTGTCAGGGGCTTTCACAGCAGGACCAGCATGCCGTCGCCAGTGACACTTTTCAGCTGGAGGAGAAGTTGTTGGGCCGAGTTTTCCACCCCCTCCCATTCCGTGTGGGCCTTTCTTACTTGAAGTCAGCTTCGTTCCCCCCTAGAGAGGGAACCGGCCTCGTTCTTGAGGGGGAGGAAGAGCTGCAGCTCTTGGGCCCATGAAACTGGGGTCTGCCCCCTGCACTTCTCGGGCCTGTGAGGGCCCAACGTATGCCAGCCATCTGGTCAGTTTCAGAAGTTAAGTCTGGTTATTGCCATGCACCTCCA
>PVJH01039217.1:0-16562 GCA_004026705.1 Nesogale talazaci
AATATGGTGAATGATACTAATTGTCCTTCGTATGTTGAACCACCCCTGCATTCCAGGTATAAACTCCACTTGGTCAGGGTGAATTATTTGTTTTATATACTTTTGTATTCTATTGGCCAGTAATTTATTAAGGATTTTTGCATCAATATTCATTAGGGATATTGGTCTGTAATTCTCAATTCTTGTGGGATCCTTGCCTGGTTTGGGTATCAGTGTTATATTGGCTTCATAGAAGGAGTTTGGGAGTTTGCCATCTTTTACTATGTTTTGGAAGAGCTTGTGTAGGGTTGGTGTCAGTTCTTCCCTGAATGCTTGGTAGAATTCTCCTGTGTAGACATCTGGTCCAGGTGATTTCTTTGTTGGTAGTCCCTTGATAACCTTGTCTATTTCTTCTATTGTTATGGGTCTGTTAAGATTCTTGACGTCCATTGGAGACAATCTAGGAAGAAATTGCTTTTCCAAGAATTTGTCCATGTCTTCCAAGTTGTTGAGTTCATCAGAGTAAAGATCTTTGTAGTACTGAGTGACTATTCTATTGATTCCATTAGGATCAGTTTTGATATCCCCTCTTTCATCCCTTATTCTTACTATTGCAATTTTCTCTCTCCTTTCTTTGGCTAAGTCTGCCAATGGTTTATCAATTTTGTTAATTCTTTCAAAGAACCAACTTTTAACAGCTTTTCCATTGTTTTCTTATTTTCCCTCTCCTGAATCTCAGCCCTGATTTTTATTATTTCTTTTCTTTTGCTATTAGTGAAATTATCCTGCTGACTCTGCTCTAGTTGTTGTAAATTCTGTGTCAACATATCAGTTATGAGACACTCTTCCTTTTTCAGGTGTGCCTGTATTGCAATGAAACTTCCTCTTAAGACTGCCTTTGCTCTGTCCCATAAGTTTTGGTATGTCGTGCTTTCCTTCTCATTGGTTTCTAGAAATTTTTTAATTTCCTCTCTGATCTGGGCTAGCACACATTCCTTTTTCAATAGAGTATTATTCATTCTCCAAATATTTTCTCTAGTTCTCCTTACCTTCCTTTTGTTGATTTCCAACCTTATGGCAGAGTGGTCTGAGAGTGAGTTCTGTATGATATCAATATGCTTAAATTTATGTAGATTCTCCTTATGTCCCAGTACGTGGTCTATCTTCAAAAAACTTCCATGTGGGGCTGAGAAAAATGTGAAATGCTTTTCCTTTGGATGAAAGACCCTGTAGATATCTACCAAGTCAAACTGTCTAATTGGAGTATTTAGATCTCTCGCCTCCTTGTTGAGTTTCTTTCCCTGTGACCTGTCCTTCTCAGAGAGTGGTGTGTTGAAGTCACCCACTATAATAGTTGAGGCTGTAATTTCTTTTTTCATCATCTTAAGTGTCTGGTTTACATATTCTGCCGGCCTCTCATTAGGGGAATATCTATTTAAGATGCTTATTGGATCATTGTCTACCCTTCCTTTAAGCATTATACAGTGTCCTTCTTTGTCTCTTATTATGGTTTGCACTTTTAGGTCAATTTTATCTGATATTAGGATTGTTATCCAGCTTTTATGGAATTGCTGTTTGCTTGGTATATTTTTCTCCAGCCTTTGATTCTCAATATATTTTTTTCTGTGATCTTAAGATGTGGCTCCTGTAGGCAGCAGATTGAGGGAGTGTATTTTCTAAGCTAATCTATTAATTTCTGTCTCTTAAGGTCTGAGTTCAATCCATTGATATTTAGGGTTATTACATCTATCTGTGCACTCTGTGTTGTCATTTTATCACTCTTGGATTGGATTTTTTCTATGGTTTTTCTATGACACTCCAATGGTTGTGTCAATATATGTTTGCGGTTCATTTTTGCCTTTCTTCCATTTCTGAGCCAGAGTTATCTTGGGGGCTGTTATCCCTTTGACTGTTTCTGGGTAGATACATTCTGCCTGTGTTAGGGCGTTGTTGTTGTTCTTCTCTCAGTGGGTCGATGAGAATCTTTTGTAGGGCTGGGTTCCTTTTGGCATATTCTCTGAGATTTTCCTTGTCTGGAAAGACTCTTACTTCTCCATCAATTTTGAAAAATAATTTGGCTGGATAGAGTATTCTTGGGTTTGCATGGTGTTCCTGCAATTTTCAGAATATGCTGCTCCACTCTCTCCTCTTCTTCACAGTTTCCATTGATAGGTCCGAGCATATTCTTATCTGTTTGTCTTTATATATGATTGCCTTTTTTTCCCTAGCTGCTCTCATAATTTTCTCTTTTTCTTAATAATTGGATAGTTTAGCAACTATATGTCTTGGTGTTTTCTTCTTGGGGTTTAGTCTAGCTGGTGTTCTTTCCACCTCCTGTATGGTTATATGGTTTTCATTCATTAAGCTAGGGAAGTTTTCCTCTGAGCATTCCCTCACTATATTGGATGTTGGTTTTCTTGATGCCTCATACTCCGGCAGACTGATAATCCGAATGTTATTTTTTTTTCACAGTATCTACCAGGCATCTAATATTTTCTTCTGCTTCTCTCATAGACTTGTTAGATTTTTTTCTCCCATTTATTAATTTCTACTTGTGAGTCCTCTAGGTCACTTGTCCTGTTTTCTGCCTCCTTCATTCTCTGGCCGAAATCTGAGAGCTTATTATTAGTGTTTGTTAGCTCACTCTTTAGTTCTTGGATTTCCCTTTGGTGCATGGCCTTTATCTCCTGTATCAATTCTTCTTTCGTCTTTAATGCGTCGCTCAAGAGCTGCATACGTGTTAGTAACAACTTGAAGATTTCTTTCTGTGGTTGATCGATCTTTGGATTTTCTATGACTGCTGTTAGGTCCAGCTGATCTTCGTGCATCAGATCTAGTTTCTCTTTTCTTGATACTGTGGAAGCTGCTAGCTGTTTTTTGTTTGATTTATTCATATTAGGTGGCATTTTCCTTGGTGTATTGTGGCCCTGGGGTCTCTCTTTAGGAGGCTGGTCTTACATTATAGCTTTCCTCAGGAACTGTTTGCAGCTGGGCCTTGCAGATCTGATGGAGCATGTTGGCTGAGCAGGGGAGTGGGTTTAGGGGATGGGGTGGGAGTTGGGTGATCTCTTCCTGGCTAGGGGCACTTGCCACATATAGGTGGGAAAAAATCCTCTAGCACTCTGGGGTGGGGAGGACTGGCTGGCTGTTTACCCAGGAGACAATGTAAACCGGGCCTCTCTGTTGCCGGGCTTGGGGCGGGCGCCCTGAACTTGCAGCGTCTGTGAGGAGCGCCAGCGACTGTGGGGAGTCCCGGAGTTCCTTTCTCTCCTGTTAGAAAGTGTGGCCCAGGTGGGCAGGCTTGGGTTTAGGGGATGGCTTGATCTTATCCTGGGCAGGGGTGGTGCCCTTAAGGTGCACCTGGGCGCGGGGTGGGGGAGGGGCTGGCCCACCGTTGTGCTTGGGGCACAGGAGTCCCTGGGGGTGGGGAGCGAGAGGTGTGGGTCTGCGTGGAGCGTCTCCTGGGCACCCTGGGCACCTTGGGGTGGGGGGGACTGGTCAGCGATTGCGCGCGGGCGCTGATTAACTGCAGGTCCCAGATCTCAGGGTCGCAGAGCGGCGCCCTGGATCCCGCCAGCACAAAGAACCCGCAGCGTCTGTGCAGGCGGTGTCTGTGCCCGCGTCCGTGGGGAGCGCGGGCGTGTGGGTCCTGCCTGCTCCTGGTTCAGAGGAGAGCTCTGAGCGTTCCTGGAGTCACAAAACCCAATTTGAGAGCCCCACCCTTCCCCGTGTCACCTCCACTCACCGATCTCCAGGAGCTCCAGGCCTGGGCTTCCTATCTGGCCGCCATTTTACCTTGGTCCTAGATGTCTCTCTTTACTGCAGATTCCACAAGATTCAACTAACTGAAAAGAGGAAATATTTGAGTAGAAAAGAAAGGAATGAATTGGCCAAAGACCCCTTGGAAGGCTAAGAGGGAGCTTAATGTGTTACTGTATTAGGGATTATAAGAACTCTTGAGATGATCCACAGTATGTGTGTAAGTAATATGAAAACACGATACCATTTTATACGACTTGAGCGTCTATGGATTTGAGTATCTAAAGGAGTCCTAGAATCATTACCAGAAAAGGATAAAAATAACAACCTACTACAAGTACATATTACATATATATGCATGTGTATTAATATTGTTATATTGCCACAAATTTGATTCTGACACACACTGGAAATATGTACAATGGAACAAAACCCTGCTCAGTCCTGAGCCATTATCACACTTTTCTTGTTTGAATCCATTGGTATAGCCACTTTAGCAATCCATCTAGTCAAAACCCTTTCTCTTCTCACTGTCTTTCTGCTTTATTAAGGGTGATGTCCTGTTCCAGGAACAGCTCACTCCTGCTGAAATAGCTGAGTGAGGTACATGAGATGAACTCTTGCCATCCACATTTCTAAGGAAAGTTCTAGCTGTACTTCTTCCAAGGCATATCTGTTTTTTTCTCTGAGAAGTGAATACTTCAAATGCATTGAATCTTATTTCATCTTCTTTATTCAATTTTTGATCTTTCTGTGCACATAAGAATGAACATACGAAGACTTGGTCATCAGGGTAACATCCTTCCTCCTTAAAACTTTAAAGAAGTCTTGTGTAGCAGATTCACCCAATGCATTGCTCTGGTGGTGCCTTGTGTTAAGCAAGCTATAAGCAACACAATGAAAAGGCTTGAGGAATGGAATGGAAGTAACAGAAAATCAAATCAGTGAACTTGAATACCATCACTATGACTACAGCCAACAAGGGGGGAGGGAGAGAAAATCAATCACAAAAGCAAAAGAATCCAAAGAAAGCCTAACAATTATGTGTGTTCCTGTGTTAGGCCTGTTTGACTAATCCAGTGACACTCATATTTGTCTAAGAGAGAGTTTTATATCAATAAGTAATTATATATCAAGCAAACACCTCAGCCCAGTCCAGATAAAATGTTTAAGGCTGATAATAAGTCCCTCTTCAGACTCATGCAGCCTCATGCAATGAAGCAGAATGCAGAAAGATCATAGGCCAGTGGGAACAGAGACCTGTGGAATCCATGGCAGTGGCTGCATCACAGGGCGTGTGCAGGTATTAGCTTAGATTGTCAACAGGAAAGGGGAGGAAGAGAGAGAGAGAGAGAGAGAGAGAAAGGGGTCAGCCTCCAGAAAGCCATTTACATCGGGCACCCCTCCAAAAGAGGTTTTCAAACTGCAACTTGACTGACAGACTAAACTCTACCCATATCTTCTTATAGGTGCCATGTTGACACACAAAAAACTAACTACCACGGTTCACCCCTTGTTGACTGACACCTTTACACAGCTCTTCAACCATACATAATAGTTAAAACAAAGACAACAGTAAAATCATATACAAATATGATATCCAAGCAGAATGAAATTAACATGCATGCAATTCAGAATGTACCAGCTACACTGAAACCTAGTGTTCTATAAATGACAAAACAAAAATATTCTATGTCTAACAATTGCAGTTATGTGAACATCAACACCCTAATTCTATTAACATATTCTATCACCCATGGAAGTTTGTAAGTCAGCCACTTCATGTGTTTATACACCCAATTTGGGGTATCCAATCTCTATACTGCCCATTAACATCAACTCAGTGCTCCAAAGAGATTAGCATGCTCTTACCAGGACCTTGGTGTCATTGACCAGATAAAACCTGTTCCTTTATTGATGATTTTTCTCCCCACTTCTGCTGAACTAGGGGAAGAACTTGGTCACCACCCTCATTAACTTTCAGGCTGAGTTTCTTCATGGCTCCACATTTTTCCAGCTACAGAAGTAAACTCCAGTTCAAAAAGATCAAAATGGTGCCTATGTTCCCCTATAGTTGCAACAAGTATTTTTTAATATAAGTGTACTGAAAAAGGCACTAGGTGGAACTTACTTTTTTCTAAACTTGCTTTGCAAGAAATTCTTACTAACCTATTTTATAGATCTAAATGGAAGTGCAAAAAAGTGGGCTCTTTTGACAATATCTCTAAAAGAAAAACACAGACAAATACATACTCCCCAATGGACATAGCAGCACAGATCACAATAGTAAGAAACTGCCCAAATGCCATTCAGTGGAAAAATGGAGAAAGAAACTCTGTTACAGACACACAATGAAATACTATGCATTCCTGAAAAACAGCAATGAAAGCACAAAATGCTAAATGACAGCAAAAACTCTTGAAACGATTATGCTGAGTGGCATTAGTTAATCACAAAAGGAAAAATATTGTATGTGAACCACTGATATATCGATAAACATGTAGAAAAAGCATCTGGTTTCCAGGCCACATAGTCTTCTATCCTGATATATCTGATACACACACACATACACACACACATACATATACATACTTATTAGAACACCTTAACAAATACTTTAAGGGAGGTGTACTCAAGTTACATAGGTCAGTTTCCTGTGTCAGAGGTAGATGGAGAAGACCAAATAAACCTTGCCCCAGAGCAGTGTTGTATGGTCATTGCAAATTAACAGGCAATTCTACAAAAATAATTAGTGAAATTTATTGTGGGATGAGATCAAGAAGAGTGTGAGGGCCATGCCTGTATGGTAGGAGGCCATTGACTTGTTGATGGTGGGTGGACAGCTGGGGCACTCTACCACTGAGAGAAAAGTTTAACTCTGTAGAGGCCCTTAGGCAAAATGTATCTGGCATTATGTTCCTAACTTTACTCTTCTGATCCAGGCAATGTGCTATAGAAAACTCAGACTTAAAATCTGTCTTTATGAATTAACACTTTCCCAGACCACACTGGAAGGAATATAAATGGAAGTTCTACTAAGTTTACCTGACTTTTCTGTAAACTCTCTTACAGCAGAACCATGTAATGGAAATGCTCCCTTGAACTTCAAGATGAAATACTTTCATGCAAGAAGTGCTATTCCAAGGTTAGGGAATTGGTGATTATTGGACTTTGGATACGGTCAGACTTCTTGCTCTCAGGGTATTCAATTAAGGGCAATCTAGGACCAACATATGTGTTTTTTTTCTTTTCTAGTGTCTGGAATAATAAGAACTTGTCTCAAAACCAGCCATATAATTGAGAAATCAGCTAAGTCCACAAAGAAGAAACACATATGTCTGTGCGATCAAAGGATTGCAAATAAGATTCAAAATCAGAGGAGGACATAATACTAATGTCTATATTCTAAATACCTTATTGGCTGAAAACTATAGATCATAGTGGTATCTCAAAATACATTTTCAGTGTCCCCATATGGATTGAGTCCCAGGTGTATTCCTAATGCTCACAGACTATGGACATTAATGCTGTATTGTGAGACAAAGGCAATGACAAGTTTATTTCATCAGCTGTATTT
This sequence comes from Nesogale talazaci, assembly GCA_004026705.1. NCBI lineage: Eukaryota > Metazoa > Chordata > Mammalia > Afrosoricida > Tenrecidae > Nesogale > Nesogale talazaci. The sequence goes on from PVJH01039217.1 coordinate 7,316, forward strand.
ATGCTGGAAAGCAACATCTTACTATTTGATCTCTCTCTGCAAATTTATTCTATATTTTTAATATTCTCTGATTCCTCACAGATTAAAGTCCTTTTTTGAATATTTTCAAAAATATTCCAGTCCATTCATTGTTACTGGACCGTTGGCTGCTGTATACTCTTGCTTTGTATGTTTCTTTTTGTGGCAGTCATGTGCTTATGTTAATTTTATGACTGAAATGTAGGGGTGGAGTCAGGCCTGTTAATCTGGAGATAGCCATTGAGTAGCCAATGAGGCCTCTGTGTGGGCATGGTTTTCTCCTGAGACTTCTAGGAAATCTCGCGATATTTCCCTTGTGAAGATGAGAAGCTTTCTTTCCCAGTTGTTGTGAGTTAGTCTGAGAGATGAGAAATTATGGAAAAGACAAGCTGGCAGCGTCCGAGAAACTGGAGGAGCTGGCGGAGAGACCACATGGCCTTGCTCTGATGCAGCCAGACCTCTGAAGCTGGGGCGGCCACATGGAGACGTCTGCCAGCAATGAGTTGCTTCTGCTGTTGATAGACTCAGCCTTGGAAGGGAGGAGCCATGGGGAGACCCCTGCCAGCACCAGAATTCTGCACTCACTGACCTGTGACTTCGTGAGTCGGAAGGAGACTTTGTAGACTGATTTCGGGCATATGGGTTAATATTGGACTTATGACTTGTACTGGACTGGATTGGGATGCCTTCTTAGTGTCACATTCCTTTTGTTTATATATATAAACATTCCTTTTGTTCATATCTATATGCGTGTCTTTGAAATTTGTTTCTCTAATCTACCCAGACTAACACACTTTGTATGTTCTAGGGTGAGTGCATACATGAAAACATTAGCAGGATTAATGATTACCTATGTGCTTGAAACAGGAGGGTGAAGGAACAGTGGGAAGGTCAAGTCAACAATACTGGGTATAAAAAGGAAGGAAATGCTTGAAAGTTGATTTTGGTGATGCTTGTAAAACTTCCCTTACTGTAATTGAACTATTGAATTGTATGATATTTTAACTCAATAAGATATACATATATATATATATATATAATTTTCCCACACTTGTCTCTCAGTTTATCATACTGTCATGGTTTGTGTGTTGCTAGGATTCTAAAGGTTAAATCACTGGGATTTCAAATACTAGCAGAATATTTAACCAAATCACAAATACCAAGGTGAATAGGTTTCCAGAGCTTTCAGAGCAGACTATGAATAAGTAATAGACTGTCCATTTTAGAGGAATTAGTCACTAAGAACCCTTTATATAGCATGGAAACATTGTCAGTTACTTAAAACTTCATGAACTGAAGGATAACATTTTTAGCTTTAGTGCCAGAAGGTGAGATGCCCAAGTCAGACCCCATTCAAAATATGATTAAGACGTAGCTGTCTTCTCAGTGACAATTATAATGAGACAGAGAGAGAAAGCCTATAACAGGAAAGACTTTGGGATCTTCATTTACTGATCGAGGACTCAAAATGAGAAAAAAAAACACCTGTAAACGTCAATTAATAACTGGAACTTGGAATGTTTGAAATGTGAATCTAGGAAAATTGGAACTCTTAAAAAATGAAATGGAATGTATAGAATTAATATTCAAAGCATTAGTGAGCAGAAATTCACTGGCATTGACCATTTGATTCAGAAAATTGTATGCCTCACTATGCTGGGAATGACACCCTCAAATGCAGCTGGAATGATGCTGCATTTATCTTCAAAAAGACATTTCATGATCACTCTTGAGGGACAATATTACATATTATGCTTGGAAAAGTGAAAGTGCAGCAAAAATAAGGAAGTTCTTCAGAAAGATGGACTAATACAGTAGTTCCAACAATTGACTCAAATATAAGAAATATTGAGGATGTTGAAGTACTGTGTGGTGATTCATTGCATTGTGCTTAGGGCTGCTAGGAGTTATAAGCAAAAAAAATTATATAATTTTGGAATGAGGAAATAAAGCAATAGTAAAAAGCATTTTAATGTAAAAATATATTTCTCAATAATCCAATGTATTTTAGTTCTGTAAGACCAGGACCAGAGTCATTATGGGACTAGATTACATATAATAAAACATGTGCCACTGCAGATATGTCATGAAATTCTATTGGTCCTAATTTAGGTTTTGTATGTCAATGGTGGAATTTGTGGTTGTTAGCTTAATCTTGTTATTTTTGTACATGTGTTTTTGTGGTTGTTGTTGTTATGTATTGCTTATTATTATTCCTTTCCTGCTATATTTGACATAGTCAAATGACCCAGCAGCATTCCAAATATTCAATAACCCCAACTAGTGGACAAAGACTACTACCCCCAACTTTACTTCCTACTCAACTAAGAGAAATAATTTAATAAATTTGGTGTCTCAGAAAAAAACAATAACAAAATCTGTTCCTGATCACTTGAAGAAGCAATACAGAATACCAAAAAGGAATATTTTCACAGAGACAGTGGACAATGCTGAGGAAGAAAGACATTGGAATTATCAGGGGGAAAGGATGAATAAGGCTAGTTCTAAGATACACCCAATGGATGGGAAAAACTTGAGAGAGCTACAAAAGTAAAATGGGATCTTTATAACAGAAACAAGAAGCTTTGAGGAATCTAATTCAACACTACAAAACTAATCTAATAAAATAAATAAGTGAAAAATTAGAAGCCACTAAAAAACTAAAAATAGAAATTCAGAGATTATTCCTAAGATATAGTAATTATGCAACACTTTGAAAGAGCAAAGCAGCAGAATTGAAGGAACAGAAGATTTAATTAGTGAGCTTGAACCCAATTCTCTCAGAATCCTACAGGGTGTTCACTATGAGTAAGCATTGACTTCATGGCAGTGATGTAAGTGAAAGCATCATAAAACAGGAAGAAAAAAAATCTAAGAAGCAGAAATAACTACAGATAGAGTATACCCCAAAAGAAAATACTCATGCAATATACTAGTTAAATTTTTCAATAAGGCCAAGGAAAGATACTGAGGATAATTCAGGAAAAGGAAAATTTTACCTACAAAGGGAATTTGGTAGGAATAAATTTGATTTTCAACAGAAATACTGCAGAAAAAAACCACAATGGAATGACATATATAAAAGAAAACAAATGAAAGGGAAAAAGAAAAGAAGAAAAAAGCTAGTCAAGAATCTTTTTTTGACATGTTTTTGAATGCTCAGATTACTCATTACAAACACACATCAAACAACTTGACAATCTTAGGACTAACAAATACAAATAATTACTATGAGGACAGCACAATTAATTCAGCATCACAGTCCTGCTAAATATTGCCTTCATCAGTGGACTCACTGTGGCTAAAGTTGGAGAGAACAGGCTCTCTGAAATCTAGTCCCTCTACCCTGCTTTCTATGAGCTGGCCATTTGACATTATTTGTGGGCTCTTACAGCTCTTATAACAATCCATACATCAAATATATCAAGCACATTTGTACATATGTTGTCATCATCATTTTCAAAATATTATCTTTCTACTTGAGCCCTTGGTATCAGTTCCTTTTTCTCCTAAATAACTCTCAAATATAACTGAGAATTAAGGACAGCTTCAGATACCATAAAAAACAAATTCAATGCCATCAAATTGATATTGATTCTTAGTGACCCTATAAGCAGAAATGAACAGAGTTTTAAAAAGTTAAATAAATTGAAGGAATGGATAGGACAAGTCTAAGCATACTAAAAATATAAGATTAGTTCTTTGATCAAAGAATCAACACCAACACAAATCCTCAAAAAAAAAAATCCTCCAAAAATCAAACTATTAAAGCAATACTCTGAGTAAAATGAAATTACTCTAATTAGAAAGCTAAATATATCATTCAAAATGAAGATAATTATTAAGTAGTAGAGAGAGTAATATAGATGCAAAACTTTCTAATTCAAGGAAAGTCATGTACTGTATGTTAAACATGGGAGTAAAGCTATAATTAATAAGGTGTCTGCAGAAAAATGGGAAATTTTCAACAAAAAAAGAAAAGGGGAAGTCACAATTAAACCTGGTAAACAATTCAGAAATAAACAGCAAAGAATAAAGTGTCAAGAGAACCCACAAACAATATTAACTCAGTATAGAAATTTGAGGAACAAGGAGGCCAACAACACTAAAAAACACATACACAGAAAACTGAAAGCAGCAAGTTCATACATATACTAATTACACTGAATGCACATGAATAAAGATAAAGAGCACAACATATTGGATAACAAAATTGGACCAGCCAAAATGCTGCTTAGAAGAAACACACTTTATGCTCAAAAAACCAAAAGTAGACTAAAGGTCAAATAAGGGGAAAAAATTATAAAACTCTTGGCAAAAAAAAAAACAAAAAACGATGGTAATATCAGTCTCTGATGGAATAGATTTCTAAGAAAAAATAATTATGAGAAGCAAAAAGGACATTAAAATTGTAGAAGGCATAACCACAATAAATACTATGTATCCAACGAAGATCCTAAAACTATATTAGTCAAACTCTTTTAGGACTGAAGAGAAAAATAGACAATTCTTCATTAATAGAGAGCTTCAATTTTTCATTCTCAAGGAAAGACAAAAATTGAACAAATATGCAGAAGACTTAAAAACAATCAAACAACCAGTCTTGCTATATACAGACTTATCCAGAAAAACTCCACCTATAAGGCACAAAATATATGTTCATTTCCAGTACACATGTAGCATTTTTCAGAATAGACAATATAGCAAACCATAAAATAATTCTAAATAAATTTTAATACATTATTAGAAAATTGTCTTTAAAACTCCTGAAAAATTGAAAGAATAAGAACTTTGGTGTCAATCTCATGATTGGGAGTGTAGGGCTGGAATCTAGCCTGTCAATCTGGAGCTAGCCAATGAGACTTTCGTATGGGCATGTGTGTTAGACAGGGTTTTCTAGAGAAACAAAACCAGGACACTAATTATTCTCTATATATATTTATATAGTTAGAAAGATATATAACATAAGAAATAAACAGTTAACTAATCTATAAAGCAGCACAAATGGCTTGGCGCAACTCACTTGCATGAGACAGCTAATACACTGACAGTCCTTCAAGTCTTGAAGGCCGCAGAGTAGTCCTCTGTAGAGCAGCTCAGGCTATCTGGGCACAAGAAGCAAACAGCAAAGCAGGTCACCAACAGTCAACCAGATGACAGAGTCCAACAGTCCCCAGCTCAAGAGATGTATATTTCAGGAGCGTTTCGAAGCAGGGCTTGAAGGAACCTCAACTCACAGCAGCACAGTCCACACATTACGTGTTCCACAGTTAGTGTTGCTTGGAGATCGAAGCACAAGACAAACAAGGCAGCCGACTGGTCTGAAGGTCCAAGAGCAGAAAAGAACCAGGGCAGGGCTTGCTGAGCCATTTCTATCTCCACCCTTCAATTGATCTTATGTGTGTTCATTGGCTATGTTGACACAACAGATCTACCTATCTTTTTGGTCATATTGATACAACAAACCTACCTATCACGGCATAGCTCTCTCTGAGAATTCTGGGAAATATGATGTTTCCCTCATGGAGGTGAGAGAGGATAGACTCAGTTCCATGGAGACACTTTACTGGCAAGATAAGATGGCGGCATGGAGTCCTAGGAACTGGTGGAGCCAGAGGAAAATCTACATGTGCTTACCCTGATGGAACCAGACCTCTGAAGCCGGAAAAGCCACGGAGAGTCCCCTGCCATAGCTGACATGCTTCTACCGCCAATGGATACCGCTAATGTTGATGGACCCTCAACCCTGGAAATGAGGAGCCATAGGGAGGCCTCTGCCAGCACAGGATGCTTCTACTGTCACTGGATACAAAAGACTGCACCAACTGGCCTGTGATTGTCCTGGTGTCATTGCACGTACTTTTTGAGTTGGAAGGAGACTTTATAGACTGGACATATGGGTTAATATCAGAATTATGATCTTAAACAGGACTAGTTTAGGATGCTTCCTCAAAGTTCCATTTCTTTTGTATATAAACATTTCCCATATATCCATATGCATGTTTATGAATTAGTTTCTTTGGTCTACCTGAACTAACACAAACACCTTAATTTAATCTAAACAATTAATGAAAGAATAAAAAATACATAAAGTTTCATCCACCAAAAGAAAAGAAATAAAGATTAGAGTAGAAATATATATGTGTGTGTATTATAAAAAAGAAAGATTATAGAACAAATCAAAAAAATAAGAATTTAGTTCTTTTAGGTGCAGTGTAGCAATGATGAAGCATACAACTTTCCTCTAGTTCTTCAATGTTTTCTCCTCCCCACTACCATGATAATTCTACCTTACAAATCTGACTAGAGCAGAAGATGTACACTGGTACAAATAGGAGCCAGAAACATAGGGAATCCAGGACAGATGATCCATTCAAGACCATTGGTGAGGGTGATGATAGCGGGAAGGTAGAAGGAAAGTGGGTTAAAAGGGGAACTGATTATAAGGATCTATACATATAACCTCCTCCCTGGGGTATGGGGAATGGGGAAGTCGGTAGAAGTGTGTAGAAGGAGACATCAGACAGTGCAAAATATGACAAAGTAATAATAATTTATAAATTATCAAGGGTTCAAGAGGGAGGGGGGACAAGGGAGGGAGAGGAAAAATGAGGAGCTGATGCCAAGGGCTTAAATAGAAAGCAAATGTTTTGAGAATGATGAGGGCAACAAATGTACAAATGTGCTTTGCACAATGGATGGATGTATGGATTATGATGAGTTGCATGAACCTCAATAAAATGATTTAAAAAAAAGAATGAGATTGACAAATCACTGGTCAATATCTCACTCAAAGTAGAGAAACTGATGTAATTCTCATTGCTTCCCATTGGTTACAGACAAGAATACCCTCAATCACCACTCTCACCCAGTATTACAGTAGTTAGATAATCATTTGCTAATTTGAGGATTAAGAGGGAAGGGGTAGAGTCTGTTCTATCAATCCAATCACAGACAATGAGGCCTCTGTGTGGGCTTGGCCTTCAGAAAATTCAGGGAACGCCTGCATTTCGTCCCTGAGGAAAAGCCACATGGACCTACACTGAAGAATCCCTGGGAGTTGGAGAAGCCATGTGGATACCCCTGCCAGCATTAAGATGCTTACACCACTGGATTCAAGAGTTTCTACCCACTGGCATGTGGTCATCCTGCATTCAGCATCATTGCAAGTGTTCCTTGAGGCTGAAGAGGACTTTATAGACTGGTATCTGACATGTGGCTAATATTGGATTTATGGGCTTGGACTGGATTGGGCTGTGATGTTTTCTCAATATCCAATTATTCTTTATATAAACCTCTTTCTTATATGCATATATGTGTTTATGAATTTGTTTCTCTAGTTTACCCAGACTAACACAAGTATTATTCTGATCCAAATGGGTGAGGAAGTAGAAAAATTCTCCATGTGAAGATTATGTATATGATTCTCTATAAGAAAACTCTAAAAATTTGACTGGAAAATTGTTGGAAATAATGGAAAGATCTGGCAACATGGCAGTGTGGGAAATTGTATTTATTTTTAAATTAAAATAGATGGATTGTGTTTCATTTATTTTTAAATTAAAATGGATTGTGTTTCTGTATAAGCAAGAGACAGTTCTGAAAAAGAAATAAAGAAAAAATGTAAAAAAAAAGAAAAAATGCAACTTATAATTGCCAATCCCAAAATTAAATAAATAGGAGTAAGTTTAACCAGAGAAACAAAAGACTCATAAAAAGGAAACCAAAAAAACATGACTACAGGAAACTAAAAGAGACATATATAACTAAAAGTACATTCCATATTCCTAGATAGGAAGGCTTCACATTGTGAAAATGTCATTCCATTTGCAAAAAGAAAATAAACAGGACTCAGATCTCTTTTCAAGTATGGATTAAAGGCCTCTATATAAACTTTATTCTGAAGATCATCATGTGAATAAATACATTATCAAATATAATGGAAAGCACACACATAGCAGAACACAATATAGATTGTTGGGGCCTCCAAAAGTAAAATATTTATGGGCATCAAAAGACTTTATAAAATACATAAAAAGAACCCACAGACTGGGAAAACATCTTGAAAATAATGTATATAGGACAAAACTTCCATCTTTCAAATATAAAGAACCTAAAAAGAAAAATACAAATAATTCCGTTAAAAATTGGCAGACATAATTTTAGCTTACTGATGCCTGACACCAGATCCCTTCACCACCTCATGATCACACAGGCTGGTGTGCTGGTGGGCTTTATTGCTTCTGAGCTGAATGGCCGCTTGTTTACTCAAGCCTTTAAGTCCCCAGACGCTATATCTTTTGGAAGCCGGGCACCATCAGCTTTCTTCACCGCATTTGCATATGCACACATTTGTCCTCAGGGATCATATCAGTAAAGTGAGCATGTAAAGTTATGCTTTTGAGTTCTTGAAGCCTGATATCTCATCCCTTTGACACCTCATGATTCCACATGCTAGTGTGCTTCTTCCATGTGGGCTTTGTTGCTTCTGAGCTAGATGGCGGCTTGTTTACTTTCAAGCCTTTAAGACCCCAGATGCTCCATCTTTTGATAGCCGGGCACCATCAGCTTCTTCACCACCTTTGCTTATGCACACATTTGTCTTCAGTGATCATGTCGGAAAGGTGAGCATTTTGGAATGCCAATTTAATAGAACAAAGTGTTCTTGAACCAAGGAGATACTTGAGTGGAGGTCCAATGCCCATCTGTTGTCCTACTACTAATCCTGTAAGTATACACATTAATCTCTTTCCCCATCCTCACTTATAAATATATGCCCCTATGTACATCCCTGTATTTGAACCTCTATAAATGTTCATTATCCCCCAGTTCCTTCCTCTATTTCCATTATTAATGAGGGGAAGTACAGATTGGGACCCAAAGCCCATCAATAGGTGAGGTGACATCTTTTGCAGAGGGATTACAAGGAGGAGATGAGTCAGTTAAGATACAGGGTAGGAGCTATGAAATATGCAACCATCCTCTAGTTCCCATGCTGCCTCCCACCCACGATCATGACCCCAATTCTATCACATAAATCCAGCTAGACCAGGAGATGTACAGTGAAGTTGGAAACATAGGAAACTTAGGATAGATGATCCATCAAGACTAGTGATGGGAGTGGTAATACCAGGAGGGTGGAGGGATGGAGGAATGGAGAGGGAGAGCCAACTTCAGGGATCTACATGTAGCCTCCTCTCTGGGGCATGGACAACAGGGAAGTGAGTGT